>JAUCBJ010008322.1:0-62652 GCA_032718475.1 Nemertoderma westbladi | reverse complement strand
TGACTTCTTGTTACACACACTTCCTTTATTCTTGTAAAATTAGTTTATTCGGTTTCTTGTTGAAACTTACTTTGATAAATCCTTTGTTAAAACTGTAAATATACTGCAATTTCCTGACATGTTTTCTTTTGGTCCGACTTCGGGACAGCCGAACACCAGGGAGATGGCAGCCTAGACCGTTAGGCCGTAAGCAACGCAGGGAAGGGATGTCCACAACACGCTAGCGCCCACATTTGGATTGACCGCGCACCCCCTTTGCCCTTCGAAATGCTCAACTTGCCATGCAGCGCCCGCTTTGTGAGAAAGGTAAGACTTTGTTCGACGCCCTTGCCCGCCGTAAGACCTATAGATCAGGGTAAGCGTGACACCGCACTGGACGCCGCAAATTTAGGATCAAATAATTATATCCAGACACCCCCCCTTTGTCAAGTCCTACGAATCCCTGGGTTAACCTGTACTTCCTACAGGTGCGAACTATTGCCATTCGTCAGTACGCGAGTACACATTAGGTACGGACAGCATACGTTCCATAATTTAGTGAGTCGTAGCACTGACTGTTTGGTACCGGTTCGCTTTGTAGAACGTACATTAGTACCCCCCCCCCCCCCTGTCTGGAGTTAGCTATTTGATCAGGCAAGGAGTATTTCTGCTACTGGCACACTGCTTGGCCTAGGGAGGTTTATTAATATCCTACCGCGCCTTGCCACGTACTGATAGGTATTGCTGCTAACTACCGCAGCAACAAAGTTCTAGAATTAAATTAGTATACCAGATCAGCTAACGTACGGTAGCGATTAACCCCTATTCTTATCTTACAACCAGAATCTGGTATTAGTGCCGATCACGGGTGTAGTTACTAACACTGTGGTTGCCCATTGGGTTGTGGATAGGAAGGAGAGAGCTTTGACGTCATTCGTGAGTATAAAGTTCTACAAACGCGACTAGTTTATTTTAGTAGCTAGCGCACGGTATCATTTAGTCAGAAAATCACTAAAACCTAGTAAAAGGAATTACTCGAAATTGTTTTATTTGTAACACACCCACACACACACGCCCTAAAACATATCGCCCTTAAAGTTCTACTAGCTATAGCGTACTATACATTACTTTAGGTGGAAATTATTTGTATTTGTAAAATTAGGATCTGATTTGATTGCGGCAAGATAAGGAGTATTTCACTTTCGTTATTAAACTGTTGTTTGTCTGGACAACGGTATTGTTACATTTAGGCCTGACCTTTTAGACTGATTTCGTACAGGGGGATCAGTTATTGTTACATTTAGGTACGACCCCTTTTCGACTGATTCAGGACTGTCAGTGTTGTTACGCTAGGTCTGTTAACCCACTAGCTCGTATATAAACCATATAAATCACACCGCGGCAAGTTACTGTATTTAGGACTGTCAGTGATAGTTAGGATTCGCTGCGCGGGGATTGTTTTCCCGTGAGTTTGGTCTGTTACTGTAACTGTACATCTGCCTCACCGGTTAGAGGACAGGTATCCTTCTGTCTAGTACGTAGGCATTCGACCCGCTCACGTACATAGAATAGATACAAGGCTCTGTTCCTCGCCAGTAGTCGTTTGTGTACTATATCTGTTTGTTTAGATATCCTGGACTGGGATTTGTTGTCAGATACTGTACAAGCCCGTATACATTACTAGAGTCTCATAGTAAGATACATCGTTACTAGGATCTGGTAAGCGGTATACTACTGGACCCTTACACTATCGATTTACACGATACGGACAATGTCGACACCAAAAGGGAAATGGTACGATTGAAATATCCTACCCAGCGGAGGCGGAACGATAAACCGAGAATGGAACACGAGAATTCTATTCGAAACAGACTCGAAAGAGAAGACGTTGAGGAGCCGGATAAACGCAGCGACTTCAACGATTATCTGGAATTCCTGATAGAAACATATCTCAATATTGCCAGTCAACAAAATCTAGAAGCTCGATATCCTCAAGGTATACATCATGGCCGCATGGTAGAACTCAAACGGCTCGATTCCCCTATGATGTATCTTACCGCCGATCGACCGCTACCTGTTGTACCGAATAGCTTCGAACGGATGGAGGAATATTGTAAGCTGGAGAAAGATCACTCGCGTTTCCCCTACAAGACGTACGTTTTTGGGTATTATTGCGATGAATGCCCAAGACCCAACCAACAAACGGAAAGACATAAACATCCGCGGAGACGTTGCTTTAAACACGGTTTTACTCGCTATACTTACGGGAGTTTCGAGCAAAACTTGTTCAATGTATCACCAACGCTCGTTCGACTCAGACGATCCTTAAATAAACCAATGATCAGAGTTTCGGAATACTCGATCAGAGCTCCTCATTCCCTAGTGAGGCCTCAGACTCTTGATCCTATTAGTATGACGGATCCTCCCGAGCTGTACTCACTGCTCAAAGATCTAGTGTTACCTGAACGATTAGTCGGTGGCACCCCAGTTGTGGGTTTCTTAGATATTAGCCCATCCTACCTAGCCGGATTGGGACGCGGACATTTAATATCGCCGTTTAACCCTTACCAACGTCCCGGCTTGACACGATATAACCTGTCACCAGAGTGGCGGAGAACGTTGTACCAAACGAGTTAAACGCTATTCTACAAAGATCAGAAAGGAAACCTACGTTTGTTCAGATAAACGTAAGTTGTAACAGCAAGTCCAAGCGATAAACGAATTGTCTTTATCTCAGTTCGATTGTGAAATCCAGAATCTCTAAGAAGATATCGCACTTAGACAACCCCATTCTCTGCGAGAGTTTTTGGATGAACGTATCCAGCTACGAGCGGAGGAAAATCAGCTCGAGGAGAAGCATATCGAAACGGCGGATACCCCGACCATAATCCTACACCTTCTGATGCAATCATATTGCACCCTTCGCCTAGGAGCTACAGCCCTCCTAGTAAAGTGGCTCCCCCCAAAGAGAAAAGGACTCTTGCTAGCCTCAAAAAACTGCGTAAACGCCGTCTGCGTAAGAAAGACTAACTGTTTAGAGTATTTTTATATTTTAGAAACTGTGATTTGTTATATTTTATAGACTTAAATCCCATTTTCTGGGAGCGGTGTAAAAGCTTTTGCGTCATTAACCGGTTATTTTCCCTTAAAGTACTCTGTAGTTGGTTTGCCAGGCATAAAAAGGCCGTGTCCTTGCTGTACTGGTGTTTTAGAGGACATAAAAGTCATTTCTTATGTATTTGTACTGTATTTGTACTTTAGAGGACATAATCCACAATCTCATGACGCGATAAGCTAGATACTCTTGAAAACAGTGTCGCTACCATGACGATGGCTAACAGCTGATATTGCCACGTCGACGTTTCTTTGTTCTCTCATTGTTCGGTTGACCAATCAGAGCGTTTGTTGTCTCTGTGTTGGAGGTGTATACAGCGGCTCAGTAGTTCAGTGTTATGTTTTTGCCCAGAGCCTAAGAACCGGCTTTTGGCACCTCCGTGTTTTCAGTTTTTAGTCTTACACTAGTAGGCTTAATTATAAGGACATATATCCGTTATCATAACATAACATACCATACCTAATCAAACAACCTGTGCATACTTTTATATTGTTATACTGCTATTTACTGTCAGTTCTTCATAATATGGTTGATGAATTATTATATTTGGAATAACGATAAATAACCCCGAAAACCCAATATTCTTGATATACCGAAGGTAAGAGAGAAAGGTTACATATAACGATTGTGACTTATGTTAAAGTGGTTTGAAGTGAATCTAATGTTATTTGATAGACCCTACATGATTCGGTCCGTGTTCCTTTTATATGTGACTAAAATCAGTGAAGATCGGCAGATTAGTGTGCAGTATTGTGCAGCATTGTGTATGAGTGAGACTGATAACGAAGCATTTCCTAAAGAATGCGCCATATATGTGAATTGTAACTAAGCCATATCGTTGTGAGTAGTTTAAGTCATAACTCTGTTTATATAGATAGAGCGCCACGTCCTAAAGGAACTGTTAATATTTCCCGAAGGTGAATAATATTGTCAGAGATTATGTAATACTGTCAGTCGAATAATACATTAGGCTTACATAGCAATACGATTAAGCCGTCGAACCCAATCTCCCGGGTATATCCAGCGGGTGAATGATCGCGCACAGATTGGTTTCGACTAGTGTAGTGAATCAAATACTTGTCATAGGCTAAAAGCGAATTATTATCTAGAAGACATCCTAATTTGGCGGGTTAAACTGCCAAAGGTCTGAAAGCGCGAACAATGGTCTTCACATTTTCAGCAACTGAAAGGGCAGACCCACCTAGGGAGCCATCGTCAAGAAACCAAACATTGAAGATACAGTTTAAAGAGTCCACAAACCCGTGGATGTCGGAGCTGAAGAAGAGGGAAGCCAAAGGATCACCCTGCTGGCTGCCATTGTCGGAGTTAATAATCTCCTTGCCATAGAATAGGTATGTAGGAGCGGCATAGGACTGGTAGGCTATGTTATACAGTGGTGGGAGATTTTCCAGAACAGACCGTAAAAGAGGCCCTCGGTGTACACTATTAAAGGCATTCGCAAAGTCGACTTTTACCAACACGACAGGTTCCTCGTGGTTGGACCACTCAAGGAAACTCCTTGCAGAGTGGACTGCGGCCTCTGCCCCCCTGGGTGTCCCGAAACCGAGTTGATGAGGGGCAAGTTTGTAGTCAGAATGGCTGGCTGCCATTCGGCAGGCTGTCTTGGCAGCAAGACGGCGTAGTGTACATCCCACAGCAATAGGTCTGATACCACCTTCGGGTTTATTAAAAGCACAGAGGCGCGCTCCGTGGAGGTAGGGGCAGACATCTTTGGGTACTAAACCCTTGACTATTATATTGGCGATGGAGGTTACTGCTTTCCTACAGCACATGCCTGCTTCACCTGCCGAGGATGAGCAAAGGTCTTTTAGAACTTGAGGGAGAAGCTTGTCGGGCCCGGCTGCTGATCCATTTGGAAACGAAAATATGGATTCGACCACTTCGGGTTGAGATAGGTCGAGTAGAGGCGCTTCTGCCTCCTCAATGGTTGGTACTCCCTCAAAGTCGTCGAGCGGACGGGATGGGTGCAGTTTCTGGAGAGAGTGTAACGCTTCAGAGTTGTGGGGAGCTATGGTTGCCGAGGAAGAAGCTAGTCTGGCAGCGGCGCGAACATTTCTTTCTTCTATCTTCATCGAGATGAGCTTACCGAGTTTTTCATCAACGGATTTGGGCAAGTTGGTAGATGGCCTTTGGTGGGGTTTCCTGGGTTCCGGCAACTCTGGATGGGTCGGGTCGTTGGTCAACTCAACATACTCAACAAGCTGGATTTTGACCTTGGTTGTTAGGGATTGTTGGTTTGACGGTTTAGTGGCTCTACGCTTCTTGCATGTTGATTGTGGGATCCTGAGGCTGTAGGGGAAAGCCAGAAGATTAAGCCATGTTCGTGGGGTATTCTCCCGGACCACTGATTCACATAGATTCACGTAAATGGATGACGCTTTTGATCGGGCACCTCGGGGGATACGTGGAAGAGTCTTGTTGAGAGAAAAGACATGGAATACCTGTCGGAAGATATCATCTAGACAGGGTTGTGGAGGTACTGTTGGCTGTGTACCAAAGGGTGGGGGGGTGGGTGATGTGGGGACATGACGACATGTCTTGCAGAGCCAGTTCGCAGACATGTTGGGGTCTAGCTCGAAGTTCTTTTTCGTTAGCCCGGTACAAGCACCGTGGAATTTGACAAGGCAAGACTTACAGTGAGCCAGCCATTTGCGGCGAAAGGGTGTGTTGCAGATGGGGCATAGTTCTTGCCGGCTGGAAGTAGTTTGGGCTAGTTCATCGGTTGATTGATTGGAAGAATGGCAAGGTGGTGCATCGGTGGTGGTAATGTCGGGAGACTGGTTGCTGGGTAATTCGGTGGTGGAATCTTGCACAAGCACTGTGTCTGGATCCTGATCTATCAGGCTAGATGAAACGGTGGACGATCCACAGGCCGGTTGGCCAGAATGCTGGGAGTAGGGTAAATTGGTGGTGGTAAGATCGGATGACTGGTTGCAGTGAGTATCCCTGGTGATGCTGTGTATGGTGCCAGGTTCCAGGTCTTGCAAGCAAAAGGAAGGGACTAAGGGCTCGCCAATCGGTTGGCCAGATGACTGGAGTGGCGAATTGGTGGTGGGACCAGATACAAAGTCGGGCTCAGTGTGGTGGAAGCTGGGTGATTCAGCAGTGGGTTCGGTTGGTCTGGGCGGAGAGAGTGGAGGGATGCAGGTCGAGTTCCTGGAGACAAGGTGCTGGAGATGTGCTCTGTAGGGCTGGATGGTGCCATCATTGACCCGGGTGAGATGTGGTTTGATGGTAATGGTGGAGCAGGGTGAGTTGCGACGTTGGCATTCGAGAATAAACCATGACTTGATATCTTCGATGGCTGCATCACCACGGCCCCCAAGTGAATCGAAATACTGGAGTGTGGGTGGATGCAAAGATAGGATAGCAAGCGTCCAGTGGTTTCCCCCAACGTGGATGGGGAAAAGCAGGTGTTCCATTTGGAGTAAGTTTGGCTTGGTCCAGTTAATAACACCTTGAAAGCCACTTGAACGAAACCTGGTAAGGAAATGGGTGGTGAAAACCTTCGCTCGATCTCTGGCATGGTGGATATTGATGTGGTATTGGGCTACTGCTTCAATGATATTGTCGGTGAGCCAACCTTTGGCGTTCAGGGAAGCAATATCGTCTTCGGAGATGGAGACGCCAGCTAGGGAGAAGGATTTGGCGGATCTGTGAGGCGGATCGTGCTTGAGGATGCTTTCAGAGAGGCAAATGGTACTGTTGTCGTCCATGTCAGGGGCTGATTTTGGTTGTACGGTACTGTGAATTGAATAGACAAAAGAGAGGGGATATTGCATCCATTGTGTTGTAGGTGTATTCGGATAAGTTTCATTTTTAAATCTTAAGTTTCATTCTTAAATTTCATTATGGTAAACAAAACAAAGAATAACAGTTATTAAAATTTAAATCATTTCGAACTAATCACAAAGGGGATATTGCATCCATTGTGTTGTAGGTGTATTCGGTTAAGTTTCATTTTTAAATCTTAATTTCATTCTTAAATTTCATTATGGTAAACAAAACAAAGAATAACAGTTATTAAAATTTAAAACATTACGAAAATATTTTTTTTGAAAAAAAATTGTTACAAATTGAATAAACAAATTGTTCCAGAATATTGCGTATTTATTAAATAGAATAAATGGCCTGCAGCGAACGATAATTCTTGCAATCTTTGAATTGAACGCCTATTTCTCAGCTGTTTCTCAACGAAATTCAAACATTGTTACATATTTGGAATCCTTGGAGTTGGAACACAAGCTTTTTAATGATATCTATAAAGCGAGGTTAATGTGAAGAATGGCGATGAAAGGAGATGTGCAATTTCGCTAAAGACACTTTTTTAAAACGCTTATAAAAAAATGTAAATGCAAAATTGAAAATTCCGGCTTCATGGTAACAACCGCGGTGAGTTGAACTAGTTGTGTTTCAAATTTTAAGTAATATGATAAAGATCTGTAGAAAAATCTGGGGGGGGGGGGGGGGGGGGTCCGTGTCATCAGAAAATGACACTATATTACGGGTCATGGTGTAATTGTTGTAATATATGCTTGATTGATTACTAACTGTACTACGATATAAATTAATATTCAGTCGCACGTCGCACCCCATAAGGGTTCTATCTTCTATCACATTTGAGTCACAGTGACAAACACCTTTCCCCAATGGCCATTTTTGAACCGATTTGTCTCAAATTTCACACAGACACTCTCTGACCTATGTGTAACTTCATAGAAAAAAAACTTTTTTAATTAGGTGATTTTCCGTTTCGAGCAGCACGATTGAAAATCATGGCTTTTTTCTAGAAAAGTCAATTTTTGCCTGTTTTCAAATGTGCACCATTTCCTCAATTTTCCTTCAATCTGCCGGAAAATCTACAGACAGACACACCAGGTCGTGTATTTAATGTGGTGTAAATTTTACGGCTGTAGAGGTCGATGTGCCCTTCGCGCAGCACGTGAAAAAACTGTATTTTCTAGAAAAATACTTAACTTAATTTGACCACGACCATGACTATCAGTGGGCTACCGCCCTGCCACGACCAGACAACCGCACTACAGCACTACCACTACCACTACCTAATGCACTGTAAGTAGGCACAGTCAAATAATATTTTAAATGGCGATGTTCAATTGTACGGGCGACACTGGAGGAGGAGAGAAAAAATGCCAGTTTAAGTGCCTGGTACGATTTACGATTAGCAGAGATTTGGCGGATGTCAGCCTGTCACCTGCAGCCGTCCTTCAGTGATGGTTAAGACACGGTCTCGGTACCGAAACACCCCCAACTTGTTGTCGTGCTCCATGGCACTGAAGTGGGATGACGCGAACGACTCGGAACGAGAAAGTAAAATTGCAATTGTTCCCATAGGTTTAGTTGGAATTGTCAGATTGTGGCCCATACTTGTTGGTGTTGCATTG
This sequence comes from Nemertoderma westbladi, assembly GCA_032718475.1. NCBI lineage: Eukaryota > Metazoa > Xenacoelomorpha > Nemertodermatida > Nemertodermatidae > Nemertoderma > Nemertoderma westbladi. The sequence continues at coordinate 54,132 of JAUCBJ010008322.1, read as the reverse complement.
GATATATTAATTATAATTTTTAGTTAATTTCGTACTTTTTAAATAATAATGTTGTGAATTAGTTTAGGCCTACAGTAATTTGTTGTGTCGTTTATTTATAATAACGGTAAGTATTATTCATGTAATTAATAATTAATAAATTTTTAATAATAGTTTTTTTTTAGTTAATTATGTACGATAATTTATAAGTATAGGCCTAAGTAATTTTTAATTCTGTAATTAATCGATCATTTTGTTGTACGTTTTTTTTTTTATTAAGCTTGTTTTTTTTAATTATTATTAAGCAATTAATTAGCAGTTTTAGTTATTTAGGTAATTATATGCAATATTACAGTGCAATGTATGCTAATCTAATAAAGTATTGTTATTATTACTACTATTACCATGGCTGCATGGACATTGATGAATCAACAAAGTTTTGAAAATAGTATAAGTGGTTCGCCATGGGCATAGGGGAATCATCAAAGTTTGAAAAAAAAGTATAAGTGGTTCGCCATGGGCATAGCCGAATCGACCAAAAAATTTCTTACCACTGTGCCTCAAATGTGATATTACCCCCCATAAGAGATGAGTCAACAACGGCTTGACACAAGAACAAAATCGCCTCCGCTTTGCAGGACATTGCTTTCGCCGTGAGGACCAGCCAGTGCATAATCTTGTACTTTGGCAGCCTCATGGAGTGAATAAGCATGGTAGACAGCCCATGACTTTCTTGAGACGCATCTTAAAGGACACTGGCCTTGAAGATGCGGATGATCTAGCAAATGTCATGGGTGATAGGGAGTTGTGGCGGCGCAATTTTGTCGACAAGCCGGCACAGCATTCTAAAAAATGCAACTGCAATGCAGCATGCCGATCCTAAACAAGTCCTCAGTCCTAAGTAAGTCCTAAGTACAAGTCAAGTCCTAAGTAAGTCCTCAGCAAGTCTCTGATCGGATGAGCATAAGCTCAAAAGATGGTATGCTTGAGCATGTGGATGACTTCTGTTACCTGGGATCATGGATCCGGAAGTCAGGTGAGGACCTTCGAATACGTAAGGGAAAGGCATGGGCAGCCTTGCATACGCTTTCCAGGATTTGGAAGTCACCGAGAATAAATCGGAAACTTAAGGTCCGATTATTTAGAGCAGCAGTAGTTCCAGTACTCCTCTACGGGAGTCCATGCTGGGCTCTAACTGCTGATGACACCAAATCTCTGGATGGCACATTCACAAGAATGCTACGCCGGGTTCATTGTGTCAAGTACAATGCACACATCTCCAACCAGACACTATATAACATTGGAGGTGTCTCATTGGATCCCCCAAGCTTGACACTAGAACAAAATCGCCTCCGCTTTGCAGGACATTGCTTTCGCCGTGAGGACCAGCCAGTGCATAATGTTGTACTTTGGCAACCTCATGGAATGAATAAGCATGGTGGACAGCCCATGACTTTCTTGAGACGCATCTTAAAGGACACTGGCCTTGAAGATGCGGATGATCTAGCAAATGTCATGGGTGATAGGGAGTTGTGGCGGCGCAATTTTGTCGACAAGCCGGCACAGCATTCTTAAAAATGCAGCTGCAATGCAGCATGCCGATCCTAAGCAAGTCCTCAGTCCTAAGTAAGTCCTAAGTACAAGTCAAGTCCTAAGTAAGTCCTCAGCAAGTCTCTGATCGGATGAGCATAAGCTCAAAAGATGGTATGCTTGAGCATGTGGATGACTTCTGTTACCTGGGATCATGGATCCGGAAGTCAGGTGAGGACCTTCGAATACGTAAGGGAAAGGCATGGGCAGCCTTGAATACGCTTTCCAGGATTTGGAAGTCACCGAGAATAAATCGGAAACTTAAGGTCCGATTATTTAGAGCAGCAGTAGTTCCAGTACTCCTCTATGGGAGTCCATGCTGGGCTCTAACTGCTGAGGACACCAAATCTCTGGATGGCACATTCACAAGAATGCTACGCCGGGTTCATTGTGTCAAGTAGAATGCACACATCTCCAACCAGACACTATATAACATTGGAGGTGTCTCATTGGATCCCCCAAGCTTGACACTAGAACAAAATCGCCTCCGCTTTGCAGGACATTGCTTTCGCCGTGAGGACCAGCCAGTGCATAATGTTGTACTTTGGCAACCTCATGGAATGAATAAGCATGGTGGACAGCCCATGACTTTCTTGAGACGCATCTTAAAGGACACTGGCCTTGAAGATGCGGATGATCTAGCAAATGTCATGGGTGATAGGGAGTTGTGGCGGCGCAATTTTGTCGACAAGCCGGCACAGCATTCTTAAAAATGCAGCTGCAATGCAGCATGCCGATCCTAAGCAAGTCCTCATTCCTAAGTAAGTCCTAAGTACAAGTCAAGTCCTAAGTAAGTCCTCAGCAAGTCTCTGATCGGATGAGCATAAGCTCAAAAGATGGTATGCTTGAGCATGTGGATGACTTCTGTTACCTGGGATCATGGATCCGGAAGTCAGGTGAGGACCTTCGAATACGTAAGGGAAAGGCATGGGCAGCCTTGAATACGCTTTCCAGGATTTGGAAGTCACCGAGAATAAATCGGAAACTTAAGGTCCGATTATTTAGAGCAGCAGTAGTTGTTCGCGCTTTTAAGACCTTTGGCAGTTTAACCCGCCAAATCTATATGTCTTCTAAGTTATAAATCTACTCTAGCCTATGACAAGTATTGAACACCTATAATAATTCTAACATTAGCCAAAGCCAGTCTGTGCGCGACCATTCACCCGCTGGATATACCCGGGAGACTGGATTTGGATGCTTTAATTTGATTGCGGTGCAGGCCCACTGTACTATTCGATTGATCGTCAATATATAATCTCTGACGAATATTATTCACTTTCGGGAAATATTAGCAGTTCCTTTAGGACGTGGCGCTCTATCTATTTAAACAGAGCTATGACTTACACTATACACAACGGTATGTCTTATAGATCAACAAAGTGCATTCTTTAGGAAATGCTTTGTTACTCGGTCAAGCACACACAGACTATTGCACACAACTGCACACCGAATTGCCGACATTCACTGATTTTAATCATATATAAAGAGAACAGCAACCAACATTTGTAGGGCCTATTAAGTAGCATTGAACTCACTACAAACCACGATAATGTATGTCGCAAATTGTCATATGTAACCGGTCTCTCTAACCTCAGTGTATCAAGAAGATTGGGGTTTCTGATCGTTTATCAATATTCTCCAAATAATAATATGCAAACGAACGATATAATTAACAACACAGTAAATAGCAGTAAATAATGCGGCGAAAAGCAGTTTACGTCAGGGTGCTCAATCAGATGCCGAGGTGCAAAACCGTGACCGAGACTGAGGTGCTGTACCAAAACCGAGTTAACCGAGTTGACCAAGATAACAGTTTGATGATCTTATAATTAAAGACGCTCTAATGTCAGAAAACATTCCCCGGCCAGTGTTCTAGGCGTGGGGGAAACGTCAGTACTGAATCCTGTAATTCTGCTGTACAGCTTTTACACAAAGAGGGAAACTCTGATTGGTCGAATGGCAAAAAGCTCCACGTGGATACAGCTGATAGATGTCGTCATTTTGAGCTGAGCAGAACAAAGAACCAAGGCAAGGCTCCAGGCAAGCTACACGTGTAAAGCTCAGCCGTTAGCTGTCGTCATAGTAACGACACTGTTTCAAGAGGATCTAGGGCGTTGCGTCATAGAATTGCTAATCATGTCCTCCAAAGTACACATACAGAAGAAATAACTTTTATGTCCCCTAAAAACACCGGTACAGCAATGACACGGCCTTTTATGCCTGCTAAACCAACTACAGAGTACTTTACGGGGAAAATAACCGGGCAATTCCGCAAAAGCTTTTACAGTAGTTCCAGTACTAATCTATGGGAGTCCATGCTGGGCTCTAACTGCTGAGGACACCAAATCTCTGGATGGCACATTCACAAGAATGCTACGCCGGGTTCATTGTGTCAAGTACAATGCACACATCTCTAACCAGACACTATATAACATTGGAGGTGTCTCATTGGATCCCCCAAGCTTGACACTAGAACAAAATCGCCTCCGCTTTGCAGGCCATTGCTTTCGCCGTGAGGACCAGCCAGTGCATAATCTTGTACTTTGGCAGCCTCATGGAGTGAATAAGTATGGTGGGCAGCCCATGACTTTCTTGAGACACATCTTAAAGGACACTGGCCTTGAAGATGCGGATGATCTAGCAAATGTCATGGGTGATAGGGAGTTGTGGCGGCGCAATTTTGTCGACAAGCCGGCACAGCATTCTTAAAAATGCAGCTGCAATGCAGCATGCCGATCCTAGTAGTATTAGAGTCAACAACGGCGATCTTCAATCTCTAAAGGATCGGCGCAAAAAAATATGTGCAGATGAGAGTGTAGAAAGCGTTCTGTGCAAAGGTTTGGTCCGATGTCCAAGTGACTGAGGAAATATCACGAATAAAACTCGGGGCTAAGAAATTTGCGCAGGGGATCGCATACTAGATCTGCAAGAGGAAAATTCCCAGCTACAGCAGGAACTAGATGCACTAAAAAAGGTAGTAAAAGTTGGCCAAGGCGGCAATAGTGGAGACACAATTGTCATTGGATCTGAAATATCAGCACTCCGGTGTGAGATTGAGGTACACCTAAACGAAGTCGAGGAGTCACAGGCTGGACTCAAGTCACAACTGACAACTGTCATTGAAACTACCCAAACTTTCCAACAGGAAGGTATCCCTCCTACCAGTGTGAATGCGGTGCAACTTCCTGGACTGATGTGGTACGAAAGAACCGGAAAACATTGGAAGAACTACATAAGAAAATTGATGTACAAAACAAACACCAAGCATCGAAACAGAACGTCGACACAGAAGCCATCGAGAGGGCTATACGATTGAGCAATCAACGAAACTGTAACGTAATAATACATCGAATCCCGGTGTACACGAATCCGGTTGTTGAATTATCAATTTCTATTCATAATAAGGAATTTTGCGGCGCATTGAAGAACCGCATTGGAACCACCTTTGTTAGCTTATCCAATTCCGCTAACATGAACCCAGAAAGTAAGCCGTTGAGCAATATTGGGAGCACGAGGTTGATTACCAATCAACCTCGTGTCACCCCAGTAAACGGGGACAATAGGCCCCAAAGGAGACACACACAATAAGGGTCAGGGGCCAAACCCCTAACAGAGAGAGAACAACAGGGGCAACGGGAAACACACCAGGGAAGGTGAAAGGGCGAGAAGTGGGATATTAGCCAATGGGGGGACAGCATCGACTAGGTACAGTAATATGGCCAACTGTGCAGTACATATATTACCTGTTGGTGCTTCCCTATTCAGTCAGTTTACTCAGTCAGATCAGTAGGGTGGAACGGTGACTTCTATCACCGTCCGCTACCGCCATCATACTTATCTACCGGTAACCGTGTCATACTATACTATATATATCAACTATATTATACCTTATACATATAACCGAACACCAGAACTCTTTTACCTTTCACACACGGCGGGGACGCGTAGATAGAAAACCCAACGGATAAACTGGGATCCGTAGATCCCGTCACAGTGATAGAATTAGATCCACCCAGCTGCCCTGACAGTGATAGAATCCTAGCAGCTGCCCTAACAGTCTGACAGTGATAGAACTAGATCCAACCAACTGACAGACTGTGGCTGCCAGCCACCAAAGACAAAGATGAGCCGAATAGGAGAGACGACACCGCCGTGGACCCCGGACGACAACCTAACGATCCGCGAGGCCGCGGCGAGACGGCATCGACCCACGACGCCGGATCCGTCGACTACAGACGATCCGGCAATCCAAACGGAGGGGGGCCGTCTACAACGAGAAGGGAGAGACGAGTCGGGAGTCGAAAGGGAGAAAGACGAGTCGACACGGAGCGAGGGTCGACGTACCGATGTCGCCGGCCAGCCACAGGCCGAGGACGACGAACGGTCCACCGGAACGGCGACGGTGGGGCTGTCAGTACGACGTCGGACCCGGAGAGACGGAAGAGAGGTCGGCGACGAGGACGTCGGGGTTTCTGATCGACTTCGACGAGCCTACCTCGCGACCAGGGTGCGACTGAGAGAAGCCAAAGGAGGGGCGAAGATAGACGAGGTGAGACTGAGGAGACGACTAGGTGAGTCGAACAGATACTTTGATTACCTAGTGCGTTCTGGGCAGGGAGAACTAGCCGAGGAGAGGGCGAGGGGAGTTGTCAACGAACTGATTGAATCTATGGGAGTGTAGGGGTATGCAGCCTAGTGTAGTGTACATAGGGCCATACTTAGTCGATGCCCGGGGAGTAAAATTAGGGGGTTGGAAGAGACCTGAGGAGGGCGAATCCGAGGTTAACTCCGAGGATTCGGTCTCGTCGGTCGGAGGAAGTTCCGGGAGGCGGGGGAAAGTTGGTGGGACGGAGGGGCGACAGGAGTCCGTCACAACCGATAAGTCTGCTACATCCTCCGCAAAAGAAAGAAGGGTGTGGGAGATAAATCTGACGTATAAAATAGAAATAGTGGCGAATAAGCAGAATGTGTTAGAGAGACAATTGAGGGGTAAAACTGCATACTTAGAGGAGTTAGGAGAGTTGGCGAGGGAGTATAGAAAGAGAGTCGAGGAGTGTATAGAGAGGGAGATGAGAGTAGGGGACGAGCCGGCGACGCGGCTTGAGATAATTGCGAGAGTTGAGTTGTTCGATCAGGGTAACCGAGAGTGTGAGATAGAGGCAGAGCGTGAGCAGGATGATTTGCGTGCCCAGCTAAGGGGGCTTGCGCAATATCAAGCCAAACTAAACCAGCGCCGACTAGAACTGGCGCGGTTGGAACTATCACAGAGTGAGATCCCACTTACAGGCACCGAGCGAGAGAACCAGAACTGGTGTAGCCGTACGGGCGGGGGGGGGGGGGGGGGGGGGTAATAGTAGTACGTTAGAAGTAGTTAATATTAATAGTACCGTAGTAGATAACCCTAATCCCTTTATTACAGGAAATAATATTTTACCTGGTAGTAGTAATTTAAATTTAAATTCAAATAATAACATTAGTTCAAATATTCAGAATAATTCAAATAATACGAATAATAATTTAAATTTTGAAAATTCAAATAATTCTAATTTAAATAATTTAAATCTCGTTTCAAATTCTAACAATTTAATTGATTTAATAAATAATATTGGGAATGGTGCTATTAATGTGAACGTGCCAGACGTGTATAGCCCGGCAGACGGCGGCCTGGCAGGCCACGTAGTTAGTAGGCAGGAAGTGGCAGGGTTGAGCCAACCCGACGGCGGCCTGGTAGGCCACGTAGTTGGTAGGCAGGAGGTAGCGGGGTTGAGCCAACCCGAGGTGGGCCTAATGGGCCACGCAGTACTAGAGAGAGAGGCGGGGGTGAATAGACCCAGCCGTAGTAGAGACAGTGCGTCGACTAGAGAGGGGTGTAGAGACGAAGTAAGAGATAGTGAAGTAAGATGTGGCGAGTGGGGGGGGGGGGGGGGGGGGGGGCTACAGGAGCCCCACCACAGAAGATTAGTAGCGAGAGAGGGGGGGCAGAGAGTGTCCCACAGGCGTCGGCGAATAATGCGCGGGCCGAATTAGGTAAACCGCAACACCCGGCGATGGGGAGTAATAAGGGGATTGCGAGTATCCCCAGCGGCGTGCGATTGAGCAGAGAGAGGCAGGTTGACGTCGCGAGAGGGCAGACAAAGCGTCGAGCCCGATCAGAAGAGGGAAGAAGAACAGTGGGGTTTAACCGGGAGGTCGACGAGAGATCTCACGAGCCGGAACACTACACAGAAAAGAGAAGAAGGGAAGATAGTAGAAGAAGTGTCGCCACGAACGATAGCAGTGCGAGGACGGATAACGGACCGTCGATAGTAGAGATGGAGTTAGGGAGTCAGTGGGGTCGAACTTCGGGAGATTGCCGTCGCCCCGGAGAAACGCACCGCATGCCAAGAGAGGGGTACAGGAGGTACCAATACAAAGTCGAGAACAGGAGAGGGGATCGAAGAGAAGCTTCCCGACGGGATATAGCTGCCGATCGAGAGTACGGTAGTCGTCGGGAGATTCGAGATTTGCGAAGATTAAACTTCGGTTCGAAAGGGCACATGCAGACTGCAGGACATACTGTAGGCCTTACTGCACATACTATTATAGGCCATGCTGGGAGAGATAGAGTAGGCGATAGGGTAGCGCGAACGACGGGATTAAACCCGGAAGCCGCGGAGTACATACCAGTAGGTAGGCAAGAAGTGGGTAGGCCTATATCGGTACAGCAGCATGACTATAATACACAGGGACATAACATATATCCAGGGGAGGGGGGAGTTATTGGAGATAGACGTATGGGCCCCAATATATTAACATCAACCCCAGTACCAAACATACCGGCCGGGGGGGGGGACAGGGTGACATTCTCCCATCACAATATCGACAATATACCCCGATAGGAGCAAGAACATCGAACTCCCTTGGACGAGAAGCAGGTCGTGCGGACAGTCGCTACCACACGCGGCCATACAGGGGACTGCTAGTCCACAGCTAGCTGGTAGCAGGGCCACACCGTGGCAGGGACAGAAAGAAAATAACACCAACAATAAACACAATCCCAATATACCCAGTAGGCCGAGTCTAGACAATCGAAACACTAAATCGGTACATATAAACCTAGGCGCGATACGTGAAGGACTATACAGGAAACGCTATAATCCAGGATTCGAATGTCAATTACATTGGGACGGAACCCATAAGACCAGGAGTTGTAAGTACTGGCAAGCGTTGCCCAAACGAGATCGTGTAGCCTACACAGACGCAAACGGACTATGTCATCGATGTGTGGTAAAAGGACACAGATCCGGAGAGTGTTGGAAAGGGAGAGGATGTGAAAGGACTAAACCAGGGGCAGAGAAGCCCATGAGTAAACATAAAGGAGTCGGGAAAGTAGAAGGAGGCGTGTTGCATACACACGCAGGACTGACACAGTGCGAGGGGGCATTACACGGGCAGACACCGTGTATACCGAGGGACGAGCGGGGGTCGTCGAGGGCTATAATGCCAGCGCACATACGAAGGGGGAGGCCAGCAAAGGTAGCACCGAAGAGAGTGTGGCGAAGAGTTAGAGGACGCATAGGAGGGCAGCGGGAGAGTGCCTACTGGAAGAAGGGGCACCGGAGAGTTTTTAGTCGTCCAAAGTTTTGGACTGAGGGGGGTGGGAATGAGGGCGAGACGCCCTTCCCACGCACAAAATATAAAATAATTATTTAATTAAAAATAAGAAAATAATTAAATAATAGAGTAGGTAGAAGTTAGGTAGTAAGAGTTAGTTAGTTAGTTAGTTAGTTAAAGGGTGGTACGTAGTACCGTTAGAGAGTAAGAGTTAGAGGGTACGTAGTACCGTTAGAGAGTAAGAGTTAGAGGGTACGTAGTACCGCTAGCTAGTAGAGAGAGCTAGAGTAGTAAGAGGGTACGTTGTACCGCTAGCTAGTAGAGAGAGCTAGAGTAGTAAGAGGGTACGTAGTACCGCTAGTTAGGGGTGTTAGTAGAGCAGTAGAGGGTTGTGGGCACCATAAGCGCCACGTAGATGGAAGTAGCAGTAGAGGGTCGTGGGCACCGCAAGCGCCACGTAGTTAGAATTATTAGGGAATGCATTGAACTTAGTGGGGCACGGGCGTGATGACGTGTTTGATGTAAGAGCAGGGTATGTTAATTAGGGTGGGTGCCGGGCACAAGAGGTGCCGGGCACAAAAAGAGTTAGTAGAGTTAGAAGGTGCCGGGCACAAGAGGTGCCGGGCACAAAAAGAGTTAGTAGAGTTAGAAGGTGCCGGGCACAAGAGGTGCCTGGCACAAAAAGAGTTAGTAAGAGTTAGTAGAGAGTTAGTAGAGTTAGTAAGAGTTAGTAGTAGTTCACATGATTAACGTACCCACTCTGCCGGCATTCAGAGCGTCACGTGTAGGCGAGTAGACGTAAAGGGAGTAGATGCAAAGGAGGTAAGTTAGAGATAGAGTAGAGTAGCAGAGAGGGCACATAGGGTGCCAGGTAGTAAAGAGAGAAGAGTAGAGAGTAGAGAGGGCACATAGGGTGCCAGGTAGTAGAGTTAGAGTGTTAGAGGTAGTAGAGAGGGTACATAGGGTACCAGTGAGTAGAAGAGTAGAGACGGGCACGTAGGGTGCCAGGTAGTAAAGTTAGAGAGTTAGAGGTAGTAGAGTAGAGCAGAGAGGGCACATAGGGTGCCAGGTAGTAGAGTTAGAGAGTTGGTAGACTCAAAGGAGTCAAGTAGAGTTAGTAGAAGTAGAGAGCTAGTAGGAGTTAGTTAGACTTAGTAGTTCTAGTTAGAGTTAGTAGAAAGTTAGAGGCTTTAGTTAGAGCCAGAAGTAGTGAGAGTTAGCGGAGAGTAGAGTTAGTAGTTAGTAGAGTTAGATAGTTAGAGTTAGTAAGCAGTAGGTAGATGGTATGATAGCACAGGGGTAGCATTAGAGATTAGGGCCTTAGGGAGGGCAAGAGAGATAGCGAGAGGTGGTATGGAGATAGTGTGGAGAGAGTGTGGGCGCAATTCAAGCGTGGGGGGGGGGGGAGAAGTGAGAGGAAGAGTGAGGGACAGGGAAGTCCAAGAGTTAGAGCAAGAGAGGAGAGGAAGAGTAGAGTCAGGGCGAAAGTGTTGGGGAAACAAAAGTTGTGTGAGAGAAGCGCACGATCGGCCCGACACGAAACGCCAGAGGGTAGCAATATCATACCCATAGGGAGCGGCCCGGAAAGCCGGCTCCGAAAGAAAATAACCCACCCCACACCCGATACTAGATCGGGATCCAGCGGAATTGTAGCGCACTTTTTGGTGGATGCTATCTTCTCACCGGGAAGATAGCATGGGGGGGAGTGTTAGCTTATCCAATTCCGCTAACATGAACCCACAAAGTAAGCCGTTGAGCAATATTGGGAGCACGAGGTTGATTACCAATCAACCTCGTGTCACCCCAGTAAACGGGGACAATAGGCCCCAAAGGAGACACACACAATAAGGGTCAGGGGCCAAACCCCTAACAGAGAGAGAACAACAGGGGCAACGGGAAACACACCAGGGAAGGTGAAAGGGCGAGAAGTGGGATATTAGCCAATGGGGGGACAGCATCGACTAGGTACAGTAATATGGCCAACTGTGCAGTACATATATTACCTGTTGGTGCTTCCCTATTCAGTCAGTTTACTCAGTCAGATCAGTAGGGTGGAACGGTGACTTCTATCACCGTCCGCTACCGCCATCATACTTATCTACCGGTAACCGTGTCATACTATACTATATATATCAACTATATTATACCTTATACATATAACCGAACACCAGAACTCTTTTACCTTTCACGCACGGCGGGGACGCGTAGATAGAAAACCCAACGGATAAACCGGGATCCGTAGATCCCGTCACAACCTTAATGGCCCTTTACTTATACACTGAACGTGTTAGGCTTCATAATGAACAGTTAACTACAATGTCAGCTTACTGTTGTTGGTTCTATTTGCACAGTGCGATTCCTCGCCCTGCTGTGATTGGTTAAATGCTTAAATTGGATTCATTATTGGTTTACCAGTATTTAAGGCTGAGTTTATATAACATAATTGTTGTAGATGATTTTAGGACTAACGGTATATTATTTAGTTCCCAGGCAAGAACCACTCCTCAAAGTGGCTACTATTTCTTACCAGTTTATTTATCACGGTTTATCTATCAATATTGAAACTACTGTACTGTTACATTAAAATATACTACTATTACTACTACTAGGTCGAGCGAACTCGGACAGTGGAAATGAGATCCTTCCAGGCTTCCCGATTCTCCATAGTTGTCGCAATTTCGTTTCTCCCAAGTTCAGTATCCCTTTCAAGTTGATCTATATATGTTATGGCCGGTCGTCCACGACTAGCTTTACATGAGTTGGTTCTGGTTGCCAGAAAAGTAGATCCGGTATGACCTCGTCTTTACTTCGCCAGCAGTGCCCACTGAATCTTAATCTGCGTTCACGGAGGGTGGTTGATACAGGTGGTATTGTACCATAAAGCTCGGCATTTGTCATGTGTTGTCTCCAGCTGATGTTTAGGGCTGCCCTTAGTAGTCTTGTGTAGCAACCATCAATTCGTTGTTCAAGTGATTTAGTCAGTGTCCAGGTCTTACCCCCGTATAAAAATACACTTTCCACTGTGGCTCGAAAGAACTTAGTCTTCAGGTGCCTGGAGAGATCCGATTTCCAGATGGTATCCATTTTTGATAGAGCTACCCAAGCCTTTGCTTTCCTAACTTCTATGTCCTATTTGCTACTCTCTATCCATGATTCAAGGTACTGGAAGTCATCAACCTTCCTTAGTTGATTATTGACAATGGTTGTCAAGTTTCCATCAACATTAAAGGTCATGAATTCGGTCTTCGCGTAGTAGATGCGTACAGTACTGTACGGCGTCCGCGTAGTAGATGCATACAGTATATCATCACACCCCCCTTCTAGTTTATCAGCGGCAGTGAATAAACTACCCAAGTCTATAGTCTGTTGGGTGGGCGTCTGTGACGTGGTGGGTAGGTGCGCTGTGGTGAGGAGCGCGCAGGGATTAGTGTTTTGCTGGTGAGCGGTGTCGCCCAGCGAATGCCTTTGGGTGGGCCAGACTGGGTGGCGTCATCGTCCCTTGGTGTCCCAGTGGCAGCGTTTAGTGGTGTGCCAGCGGTGGTGTCCCCTGGAGACCCGTTGGTAGTGTCCCGTGTTGTCCCAGCGTTGGTGTCCCGTGTTGTCCCGGTGGCTGTGTCCCTTAGGAGGTGGCGACGGTTACGGGTGAGGCAACGGCCGGACGTTGTACGGATGCGATAGCTGCGATGGGAAGCTGCCTCGGCCAGGACCCCGGTGGGATCCCAACGCTTTATGGTCGGGTTCTGGATCCGCACAGGGTCCCCCACTGTGAGAGTGGGAAGTGGTTTGGCCCCACGGTTATAATAGGACGCCTGTGATGTCATCAGCGGTGGCACAGCGGCGTCTAGCGCTGTCCGTGTCACTTGATGGTCAGCGTTGAAGGCCCTGCTGTGCATGGGCACCCGCGAGCGAGTGTATGGGGTGTCCAAACAGGATTTGGGCTGGTGATAAACCGTGGGCGCGGGGTGAATTGCGCAGTTCTAGGAGGCCCTCCTGGAATGCGGCTGAGTCTATTTTGCCTCCTGTCTTTGTAAGGAGGGCTTTGAGAGCTTGACGGCCGACTCGGCGTGGCCGTTGCTCTGCGGGTATTCGGGGGAGGAGAAGGAATGCTCGACTCCCCAGTTGCGGAGGAAGTCCATCATGTTCGACCCCGCTAACTGTGGTCCGCCGTCGGAATAGAGTTGCGTTGGGGCTCCAAATCGGACGAAGACATCCCGTAGATGGGTGCCAGTTGTGGCGGCGGTGGGGTGGTTGGTGTATCCGTAAATTTCAGGCCAACCGGAATATAGATCCGCAACAGTGAGGTAGTCGTGGCCGTCTTGGAAGAACAGATCGCAAGAGATCTGCTCGAAGGGCCGGGTTGCCTCGCGATCTCGTAGGAGTGGCTCCTTGGCGAGACTCGGACAGTAGGTGAGGCAGGGCTCACACGCTGAGACCGTCGTCCGGACGTCATTCATGAGTCCGGGCCAGCACGGATTTTATCAGCCGGCAGTTTGGCGGGCATGCCGGAGGGTCTTCTGTACCCCTGGGTGGGCGGCATGAAGTCGCGCGAGTGTGTTCCGTCGCGCGGCCCGCGGGACCACGATCCGCTGTCCGTAGAGGACTAGGTCATGATCAGTGGTCAGTTCCTCCCTGATCGACCAGTAGGGCGTTACCCCCGGGATGTGGTGGGAGGACGGCGGGAACCCGGACTGTGTGGCGTCGAGGAGCGTGCAGTAGTCGGGGTCGTCCCGGGCCGTCTCGCAGAGCGAGTTGAGGGTGAGGTCCGCGAAGTTGTCAGTGGGCTCCGAGCCCTGCATGATGGCCGCAACCATTGCTATGGTAACCGCATGGAGATGGTAGGCCATCTCGCCATCGTCGATCAGGTCGTCGGGGGACGGATCATCGACGGGTGAACGGGATAACGCGTCAGGAATGCGGTGCTCCTTTCCTTTCCTCCATACCGTTGTGAAGGAGCAAGGAGTGAGTTTCGACTTAAGCCGCTGGAGGAGTGTGTTATCCGTGGCGTCGATCGTGTATCGATCGAGGATTGTCACCAGTGGTTGGTGGTCGACAATGAGAGTGAAGTTGGGGAGGCCCAGTAGGTAAAGTCTACATTTGTGGGAGGCCCAGGCAACGGTGAGCAGTTCGAGCTCCACCATCGCATAGCGCGACTCAGTTTCGGTGATAAACCGCGATCCGCACTCCACTAATCTCCAGTTGTCGTCATGGCGCTGGAGTAGCGCGTACCCGAGTCCGTTCTTCCGGGAAGCGTCGGTCTCGAGTTTAGTCTCGCGTTCCGACTCAAAGGGGGCAAGAACTGGGGGCGAGAGAAGCGAGAGTTTTGTTCTCTCGAAAGCCGCCTCGTGGTCGGAGGTCCAGAGGAAGGAGTTTTGCGAACTGAGGAGGGGGCGGAGGGGTGACATTGTAGAGGAAATGTCGGCCGAAAACGGGGCGAGTTGTTCGACGAGTCCGACGAAAACTCCGCAGGTCGGTTATGTTTGTCGGCTGCAGGAAACTTGCAATGGCCCGGAGCTTTGCCGGGTCGGCCCGTATCCCGTCAGCCCAGACGAGGTAGCCCGCGAACTTGACTTCGCGCTGGGCGAACTGGACCTTGTCAGGATGCAGGGACATGCCTGCCTCGCAACAGCGCTGGAGGAAGCACTGAACACTGGCGAGGTGCTCGTCGAGAGAGTTGTTGTACAATAGGACATTGTTGACGAGTTTAGTGAGGTTTGGCAGGTCCCGGAGGGCAACGTCGCCCCGCCGGTTGTACTCGTCCCTGCTCGAGATGAGTCCCATAACACTCCGACAGTGTTTGTAACAGCCCCAGGGCGTCACGAAGGTGGTGAGGAGTTGGGTTTCCTTCTCGAGGGGTACCTGCCAGTAGCCGGAAGCAGCGTCGAAGGCGGAGAAGAACTTCGCCGAAGACGGAATCCCTGATATAGCCGCCCGAGGGTTCGGGGTCGGGTAGTAGGGTGGCTTGACCTGGCTGTTTAGGTGACGGAGGTCGACGCAAATTCTGAGTTTGCCGTTGGGTTTCGGGGCGAGGTCATCGGATGGGCCCAGTCGGTGGGCTCCGTCACCCGTTCGATGACCTCGAGCTTCACCATCTCGTCGAGGAGATGTTTTACCTCGTCCCTCAAGGCGAAGGGGATGGGCCGCGCACCGTTTACGTGGAACAGTGTGGCGCCTTCCTTCAGTTCGATCCGCATGGGTTCGCCCACCATGGTTGTAAGGGGTTTCGATGTGTCATCGAAGACATCGGAATATTCGCGGAGGAACTCGTCGCGAGTTCGTAAAGTAGCCGCCCCGGGAGAGGAAGTTGTTAACGAGTTTATGCGGTGCGGGAAGTCCTTCGCGATGATGTCGAGGTTGCGCATGGCCTCGAGGTTGAGAATCATTCCGTCGATCTCCGGAGAGACGACAATGGTGACCGGTGCCGAATTTCCACCATAGGAGATCCGGGCATGGAAGATTCCAGTAATCGCGAGAGGGTTCTTGTTGGCCGCGAGTAACTCGGGTTTGTTGAGGGGGTAAGGAAGCAGGTCCTTCTCCTTCCCTCCTATCGACTGGTAGAGTTTGCTGCCCAACATGGTGGCAGCCGCGCCGCTGTCAGGGAGCGCATGCGGGACGGTGCCCATGTGTTTGGCAGTCCGCGCATAGCGGAGCTCTATCGGGGTGCGCTCGAGGGCGCACGTTGCAGGCGGGTACGTAACGCCGCCGACAACATGGTTGATGTGGCAGGATGTCGGGGGGCTGCTACTCGATCGCAGGATGGATCGGAGTTGAGCCGTGCAGAGGATAGAGTTTATCCGTGGTTTCTCGTAGGAGGCGGAGTCGGACTTCCCGGGCGATTTGGGTTTGGACCGGCAGACAGCCCGGAAGTGTCCCGCCTTCCCGCACGAGCTGCAGGTGGCGTCCCTGGCGGGGCAATGTGCTTTGCCAGCCGCATGTTGTCTTCCACAGTTTGTACACGCGCGTTCCGAGTTGGTCGGTTGCGGTTTGTCGGACTGTGGTTTCTGTTTGGAGGAATTCGAGCGCGAACGTTTGTAACTCGAAGTTACCTTGGCGACGGGTCGTCCCCGGCCGATAATAGTATCGTTGCGCTCGCTCGCTTCCATTGTCTGGGCGATTCGCCACATTCGTCCAACGTGGGCTGTGGAAGAACCTTGAGGAGTTCTGTGCGCGTCTCGGAGCTGCGGATTCCAACCAGGATCTGTGTGACGATTGGCGGTTCCGGCAGTGGTCGCAGAGTTCTGCTGCGTCCGCGAGTTCTTTGAGCGCAATCCGATATGCGTGGAAGTTCTCGTTCGGCCCCTGTTTCCAGTCGTGGAAGCGGATTCCGTCGATCGCAATGCTGCATTTCGACCGGAGGTGGGCCTGCAGGGTGTCGAGGATCGAGTCTGTCATCGTATTGGGATCATCGATGTCGACACGTAGGGTGACCATCATGGTCTGCTGGAGGTCCCGGCCGAGAGCGGACACGAGGGCGTAGACCTGTGCGTCTCGGGGGAAAGTTGAGGCTTGCTTGCGGTGCGCGTGCGCACCCGCCAAGCCTCCCTCCAACGTCGGAATGGGGTAAACTCGATGTCCCCATCGAATTTTTCGATGCCGGTTATGTCTAAAACGTGGCGTCGATGTGGCGGGTCGGCTCCCGGTGCCGGGCCCGCGGCGGCAGGTTGTCCCGCAGCAGGGGCGGGAGGTGCAGCTGCGGCAGGGACTGCGCCTTGTTGGACCTGGAGGGCGGCGATCAGTTGCGCCATCCGAGCGTCCGCGTCTGCTCGCTGCAGGGTGGCGTCCGCCTGCTGCTGGACCAGTAGAGCAGTAAGTTTGTCGACTCGCGCATCCGCGTGGGCCTGCTGTTGGAAGAGTTTGCGTCGCAGGTCGGTGATGCCTGTAGGCGTGCCGGTGGCCGGTTCGGTAGCATCTGTGTCCGAGTCACTTGCTTGTCGACGTCTCGACATGATGTACCGGTACTCGCGTACTCGTATGTAGGTGTAGGCCTCTTTTGGTATGTTCAATCTGTCCAGAGATTACCGCGAAGTTCGACTGCAGCTCTTAGAGGTAGCAGGAACACAACTGCACCATATGGAGATATGCACTGAGCATATGAGAATATGAGGTGGAGAAATATCAACATAAATCACGATCATAATGTAGAATAGAATGTATGAGGAATACAATGCGGTACACACAACGATAGTGCGGCAGTGTTCGACAAGAGTCCCGAGTCCAGACCTGTGTCCTTGAAGGACCCCTACAGCAGTACGGTACAGAGACAGTATATGCCAGTATGCCAGATAAGCAGAGCGCTAGGCTATGGGCTGCATAGCGCGCGTAGCAGTAGTCTGACTGTGACGTCATCGCGTGTCACGCGGGTATCTCTAGGTATAAGCAGCGCGGGCTGCGTCCGCGTAGTAGATGCGTACAGTATATCATCACAGCTACCACAAGCAGACAGATCCCACGATAGTTTGTTTGTATACCGAGGTCTCCTTTCTTGGGGAGAGGCTTTAGTTGACCTTTAGTCCAAATTGGTGGTGGCTTTTCCCCTTTTAACATCCGGTTGCAATCATTCAATAATGGTCTCCTTTGCAGAAGTGAAGGCTGCTGCAAAGAGCATTAAGAACAATCGTGCCAGTGGAGTAGATGGTGTTCCCCCTGAGGTCTTTAAAATACCTGAGTGTTTAAAGCTCATCTATCCCATCATAGTAGACATGTACCGAACAACAAGAGTCCCACAAGAAATGAAAACAAATAAGTTGGTGCCAGTTCCCAAGAAGGGAAACCTAACACTCTATGGTTCTTTTCGGGGAATCTCATTGATCTCGATTGCTGCAAAGCTATACAATAGAATTATATTAAATCGCATCAGGGATCCCATTGAGAGACTGCTCCGTGGAAATCAGAATGGGTTCCGTAAAGGTCGTGGGACCATGGAGCCCATTTTGGCACTTAGAAGGATAATTTAAGAATTATCAAAAAAGAAAGACAGGCATCTGGCTGTTATCTTTGTTTACTTCTTCAAGGCCTTTGATTCAGTCTCTCGCTCACGTATGTTCAGCATACTTTCATTGTATGGGATTCCTGATGAAATTATTGCAGCAATCAGATCAGTATACAATGGTTCGACAACATTTGTGTCTACTGTTGACGGTGACACAGAACCATTTGAAGTGTTATGGGGCATCCTCCAAGGAGACACACTTGCACCATTCTTGTTCATATTATTGTGGTTGACTATGTTCTACGCATGTCCTTAGATCATCATAATGATGACGGGGTGATGATAACTCCACCTACTGGCTCCAGAAGTCGAGGAAATCCTGCCAAGTACCTAACTGATCTACACTTTGCTGATGACTTAGGAGTACTCTCAGAATCATTAGAGGGAGCCCAACGGCTCCTCAGCTCATTAGAACATGCTGCTTCTAGTGTTGGTCTTTTTATTAACTCCAGAAAGACCAAAATTTTGACAGTTAACTTTGAAAGTCCTCAGCAAGTCTCTGATCGGATGAGCATAAGCTCAAAGGATGGTATGCTTGAGCATGTGGACGACTTCTGTTACCTGGGATCATGGATCCGGAAGTCAGGTGAGGACTTTCGAATACGTAAGGGAAAGGCATGGGCAGCCTTGAATAGGCTTTCCAGGATTTGGAAGTCACCGAGAATTAATCGGAAACTTAAGGTCCGATTATTTAGAGCAGCAGTAGTTCCAGTACTCCCCGCAGTTGGAGTCCATGCTGGGCTCTAACTGCTGAGGACACCAAATCTCTGGATGGCACATTCACAAGAATGCTACGCCGGGTTCATTGTGTCAAGTACAATGCACACATCTCCAACCAGACACTATATAACATTGGAGGTGTCTCATTGGTTCCCCCAAGCTTGACACTAGAACAAAATCGCCTCCGTTTTGCGGGACATTGCTTTCGCTGTGAGGACCAGCCAGTGCATAATCTTGTACTATGGCAGCTTCATGGAGTGAATAAGCATGGTGGACAGCCCATGACTTTCTTGAGACGCATCTTAAAGGACACTGGCCTTGAAGATGCGGATGATCTAGCAAATTTCATGGGTGATAGGGAGTTGTGGCGGTGCAATTTTGTTGACAAGCCGGCACAGCATTCTTAAAAATGCATCTGCAATGCAGCATGCCGATCCTAGTAGTAGTAGTAGTAGTACGCAACACTCATAATCAACTATACAAATGGCTGGCAAACTTCAATACCCGGGGACTACATTTCCTGCATATGAACATTTGTCACCTATTGAATAAGCTGAGTAAGCTGTGAATTATAATGAGTACATGTCCAGTCCATATATTAGCAATAACTGAATCGTGGCTGAATGAAACAATCACACATGAAGACATCCGCATTGCACATTATAACACCTTTAGACGAGATAGACCTGGACACGATGGAGGTGGTAAAGTCATGTATGTGCATGATAGACTGAACTTCATCGAGCTCGATTCATCGAAGTCCACCCAGTCCGAGATGATATTTGGAGAATTATTTCTCCCAGATACCAAGCATTTGCTTATTGGAGCGGTTTACAGGCCTGAGGCAGACACACTGCTGTTTGAGAACCTAGAAACATGTCTAGATTTCTCAAGATATAATGAAGTTATTATAATGGGCGACACTAACGTTGACATGACTCCTGTTGTAAATTCTAAAACAAAGTCGCTCAATAAATATCCATTAACTATCCCCGGTATCATTACTGTCATTCACAGGCTCCCATGGAATGAACCTACTCATAATGGAACCAACCCGAGTCACATCGAGAACGGCAACCATCATCGATCATGTGTTTGTTTCAAACTGCAGCATGATCATAACTACGGTGTAGTCAAAGAGAAAATATACTACATGGTCTATGCAACTCGTAAAAGAAGGAAACTACTGCCTAGTACACCTATATGCACAAAATGTAGAGCCTTTAAAGCATACTCACAGGAAAACTTGTCGCTGAACTAGTTAAATATGATTCAATAAAACAGATATCTAACATTACTGATGTGGATGAAGCAGTAGAACAACTAACAACATCATTGCGTAACATAACAGACAAACTTGCCCCTTATAAAGAACTTCGAGTTAGAAGCTATACACAACCATGGGTTGACAAAGAATGTATTGATGCAAGCTGCACGAGGCCAGGACGGAGGCGGCAGAAGAAAACTATAAAAAACTCCGTAACCATGCAACCAATACCATGAAATTGAAAAAAGTTTCATACATCCGAACAACTCTCCAAGCCGCGACTGGTGACAGTAAGAAGTTGTGGAAAGCACTGAAATCAATTGGACCACCAACAAAAAGTATCCAGGGAAAGTTCCCAATCAACGGAATTATGATTGACGGAAAAGCCTGCAATAACACCCAGACTATATGCGACGGATTTAACAACTTCTACTCCACAATTGATAACGACCTACAGTAGTATCCAAACTGCCTCCGCCATCAGGACACTATAACAACGAAGCCACTGTAGTATATTATGCTAACCAAGGTATTACAGAAAACGCATTTGAGCTACATCCAGCTTCAATCTCCGAAATAACACAATTTTCCAGAACATCAATAACTGCAAAGCGACTGGGCCCGACTGTATTCCGGCCCGAGTTATTAAAGATGGATTGAATTCACTAGTAATTGCTTTCCAGCACATAGTTAATCTATCTATAGAAACATTTACATTTCCACAAAGCTACAAAGTCGAAGACTTAATCCAATAAAGAAAAAAGGGTCCAATTTAGAGCGTGGTAACTACCGACCAATTGCCCTATTAGTCATTCTGTCCAAGATACTAGAACGCATTGTGTTCGACCATTGGATGTACTACCTAGTATCCAACAACATACTAAACAAGTTTCAGTCCAGTTATCGAATCGGTTACTCAACAGAGTCTGCTCTTATGTTATTAGATAATTACATCCGTGTGTCCATAGATACAGGTCAACTAACAGGTATGGTTCTCATCGATTTGAGCAAAGCCTTCGACTGTGTAGACAACCAAACTGTTATAAACAAATTAAGGGCCATGGGTGCTTCCAAAAGTACATGTAAATGGTTCACGTCATATTGATCTAACAGAAAACAATATGTAAATGGTTCACGTCATATTGATCTAACAGAAAACAATATGTAAATGGTTCACGTCATATTGATCTAACAGAAAACAATATGTAAATGGTTCACGTCATATTGATCTAACAGAAAACAATATGTAAATGGTTCACGTCATATTGATCTAACAGAAAACAATATGTAAATGGTTCACGTCATATTGATCTAACAGAAAACAATATGTAAATGGTTCACGTCATATTGATCTAACAGAAAACAATATGTAAATGGTTCACGTCATATTGATCTAACAGAAAACAATATGTTGCCATAGGAGATGTTCATTCCGATTCCAAGCAAATTGATATTGGAGTTCCACAGGGATCGATCCTAGGAGTACTAATGTACATCAGCGATACCAATGACGCCCCCCAAGCAATTGAAGATGACACTCTAGCGCCCATATTCGCAGACGATACTGGACTGGCACACAGTGATGAAAAAAATATATCTATTTCATTAACTAACACGATGGTAAGAGTCTCTCAATGGTGTATTGAAAACAAACTGACCATAAACTTTCCCAAAACGGAATGTATCCTTTTTGGAACACCCCAGAGGCTAGCAACTGCTCCCGAACTGGATTTCTACTGTCGCAGGAACCGCATACCTAACCGAAAATCAGTAACTATCTCGGGACGGTGATTAACGAAAGGCTAACTGGTGAAGAAATGGCAATGAAGATATTAAAGCGAGGCAACTCCCGGTTAAAGTTCCTCCACCGTAATGGGTCCGTCCTCGATCGTTCCCTACGCAGAATGCTCTGCAACACGCTTATTGAGCGAGACCTCGACTATGCGGCTTCGACATGGTTTTTCACAATATCTATTCGGATGAGTCAGTAACTGGAGGCCCTCCAGCGGAAGTGCGTTCGCTTTTGCTTGGGCATCGGTCCGAGAGCCCATATCGATGCCGCAAGTTATGTGGACATCAACTGGTTACCCATAACACCGTGTAGAGGCCGTGATTCTGGCCTGGATGTACAAAGTAAAACGAGGTGAAGCCCCGGAATATCTAGCAGACCTGGTGGATTTCCGGGAAACCAACCACTCCCTCAGATCAAACAACAATTCCGCATCCAATCCCCTCAGGAACACATGCTATGGTCAGAACACGTTCAGTTACCTTGGTCCGAAGCTGTGGAACGATTTACCCAGAGACATAACCAATATCATAAATAATAGGTAACCTCATTATTAAGCAGTGAAATTGCTATAAAACTAAATATAAAACTGCACCAGCATCCCACCACCAATCAGAACAATACAATTAAGACAATAAGGTTTAACATACAATTAAAAATGGTGCACCGTGAATTAATAATGGTCTGCGAGGTCATTCCCCCGCAGACCCGCACCATCCCCAAAGCCCAGCGCCCTCCAGGGACGCCGGCCACCACGCAAACAGAGGGAGTTGGAGCGGAGGAGCGCATTATTAAGCAGTTGTTTTATTTATATTATATTATATATTGAAGAAGATTAAGGATATTCATTTGATCTGTTGATACTGCGGATTATACTGTATTGAATAAGTCTAAAGATATTCAATCCGGGTTACAATACAAGATGTCGACTGCCAGTGCCACAATTGATAGGCAGACCAGCTCTCCAAGCAACAGAAGAGTATCCCTAATCGGTTCGTCAAAATGTACAGCAACGCGAACTTCGGCTGGGAACACCACCAATAAAACCAAACAAAATAACACAATGTCCCAACGGACATCTACTGATGGTTACTGTGCATCTACGAACACAATTTCCACAGTATCGCAGAGGAAAAAAGCAAAACCGAGAGAATGGATCACCACAAAGATTGAATGCTCCATCTGCCAAATTACCTGGACTGAAATTGAAACGCAGGTGGCTGTTGAGCTTGACATATCCTCACAAAACTTTATTTGCGGTGTGTGTTCTGCTCAAAAGATTGAAAAGTTGGAAGCTGATCAAGCTACCCTACTGATAGACAACAGCAACCTATCGAAACAACTAGTCCATCTGAGAAACTTAACGAATGATGTTCGCAACGATACATCACAACTTACTTCAACAATAAATGAACTCGATGCAACCTTAACAAATAAGATTGATTCATTCCAAGTTGCGACAACAAATAAACTGGCCGAACTACAATACAGGTTTGAAAATACTGATGCTTTCAAGGTCGACTCAACTCGTCGTATGGATGATCTTTCAGCAATTGTACATGAATTAAAGCCATCTGACTGTACCCCAACATGGGCAGACATGGTAAAGAAAAACTGTGAAGAATTAAAGACGATCAACGACAAAATTTCCAACCCTACAAACATCACCAGAGAATTCAATGCAGCTGGAGTTGAAAAAATTATCAAGCAAAATGCAATAAGGAAGTTCAATGTCATTATCAATAAAATGCCTGGTGACCTATCAGGGAGCAACATGGAAGATCAACATCATTGTGACAGTGCTTTTCTCGAGAAAGCTCTAGGCGAGAAGCTACACTTCCGAACAATTACACGTTTTGGTAAGAAAAGGGATGATGGACGGTCTCGACCTGTATTACTATCATTTAACACCGAGGCTGATGCATCTAACTTAATTGCAAAACGGTACTTTACTGTCAATCAAGAGCGTATATATTTCAATAGAGACTTATCCGAGTTCGACCGACAACTTGCATATAAACAACGAGTCAAGCGTCGTGAACAATTCTCAAGACGGCAGCACCTCCAAACAACAGCTGCAAATGGAAGTCCACAAAACCCATTTGATATTTTAGATTGACTATCACCGCGCCACTATGTTGACCCAAAAGATTCTCCTTATCCTCATCTCTATGAATGGTTGAGTCAGTTTGACACCAGGGGAGTCCATGTAGCCCATGCTAATATACGCAGCTTGCTTCCTATGATTCCCGAACTAAAATGTATATTAGAACCAGGCTCAATTGATATTCTCATGATTTCTGAGTCATGGCTTGATGATTCTATCACTAATGCCGAAATTGGTATTCCTGGATATAATATCTTTCGGCGCGATAGGAATAGAAATGGAGGTGGAGTCGCTATCTATATCAACTCAAGTCTTGTATTTGATGTTCTAGAATGGAGTTACAATTGCACATCTGAGGTTCTATTTGGTGAACTATCATTACCTAGCACAAAGACAATTCTGCTTGGTGTGGTATACCGACCCGACAGTGACAAAAATATGTTTGACAATCTGGTCTCATTCCTTGGCGATACCTCAAAATACGGTGAGATAATCATTCTGGGGGATACTAACATAGACCTGTTAGGTAACTACAAATGCATACCACCCCTCCTTGCTATCAATGGTCTCCTGCAAAGCCTATACAGCTTCACCAATGCACTTGGTCTCTGCCAGTTAATAACTGAAGCAACTCGGGTCACAGCTTCTACAGCCACATTAATTGACCATGCCTTTGTTTCGCAACCAAATATGATTACAAGCAGTGGAGTTATTAAGGAACGTCTAAGTGACCACTACATAATTTTTGTTACAAGAAAAAGACAAAAACCAAAACCAGCTATTCCCCTGACTAGTAACTGCCGTTCTTACTCAACTTACTCCAAAGAGATATTGCTCGAAAAACTGACAAATAATACATCCCTACAAGATTTGCCATATACAACAGATGTCAATACTGCAGCAACCATAGTGGATAATGTGTTAACAAGTATTTTAGATGAAATTGCTCCTTTTCGGAAATGCCGCATAAAATCTTTCTCACAACCATGGGTTGATAGGGAGGTGAAAGACGCAATCATCGCCCGCAATAGAGCCTCTCTCAAATTCCACAATGAAAGAACACTCCTAAACCAGGAGGCCTTTAGAGTCCTAAGAAACAAAGCAACCAACCTCATAAAATGTAAAAAGGTATCGTACATTAGTCTACAATTGAAAAATGCAACTGGTGATAGCAAGAAACTGTGGAAAGTTCTTAAGACTATCGGTCCTCCTACTAGAAAGCAAGGAGCCCACTCCAAGACAACCACTAAAAGCCTTTTAATTGATGGCGAAATTTCACATGATCCATCGAAAGTCTGCGAGCACCTCAATACCTACTTCACTAATATTGCAAAAGAACTAGTATCAGCAATGCCTAAACCACCAGGCCGTTATGGCTTTGAATCTACATTGGAATACTACAAGGGACTCGGAGTAACGGAGAACGCGTTCAGCCTGCACCCAGTTGAAGAGGATGACGTTGCCAAAATATTCTCTAAGATTGACCCCTGTAAAGCTGGAGGCCCTGATGGTATCCCTTCACGGATAATCAGTGACGGGGCAATTGCGCTGATAAAACCGTTTACCCACTTAGTCAACTTGTCTATCTCATCTTCAATCTTTCCTGATAACTATAAAATAGCTCGTGTAGTCCCTGCCCATAAAAAAGGTCCAGTGATAATCAGCGGTAATAACAGGCCCCTTTCCAACCTTCCAATACTGTCGAAAATACTTGAACGCATTGCATATGACCAAATGTTTTTCTATGTAACTTCAAAACACCTTATGAATAAGTTCCAGTCTGGATTTCGACCTATGTTTTCCACTGATACAACACTCTTATTGGTTGATAACTACATCAGAGAAGCAATTGACCATGGCCTACTAACTGGTATGATACTGATTGATTTTCGCAAAGCGTTTGATACTCTAAACCATGGCATCATAATACAAAAACTGAGAGCTATAGGTGCCGACCCAGCTACACAGAATTGGTTTAAATCGTACCTAAACGGTCGGATGCAATACGTCGATATTGGTACTGCTACTTCAACTCCACAGGTAGTCGATGATGGTGTGCCTCAAGGCGCTATATTGGCAGTATTGTTATTTGGTTTAGCAACTAACGACTTTGACCAAATATTACCTTCATCCATGAACAGTAAAGACGTCTGTTGCACAGCCTGTTCGATCCCAGACTCCTCCCCTATAGCAACTCCAACCTCTGACGATTCCATCCTGCCCCCTAAATTTGCCGATGATGTTGGTCTCCTCACTGCCAATAGCTGTGTTCAGGCAATATCGTCAACACTATCTGCCACCATGGACAAAGTATCAGACTGGTGCCTTGACAACAGACTGAGTATTAACTCTGAGAAAACCGAATGTATTTTATTTGGAACTCATCAGAGATTAGCAGCTGCACCGTATCCCTTAGAGGTATACTGCAATGGAAACCGTATATCTACAAAGAAAGCAGTAACCTACCTAGGAGCCACCATAAATGAATCCCTTACTGGTATGGAAATGGTGCTTAGAGTATTAAAAAAAGGAAACTCGCGTCTACGCTTCCTTCATCGACATGGTGCCATCCTCGACCGTTCCCTTAGACGACTACTTTGCAATTCACTCATCCAGCCACACATTGACTATGCTGCACCCACTTGGTTTTTCACCATTACAAAGAAACTTCGAACTAATGTTGAAGCCCTTCAAAGAAAATGCATCCGTTTCTGCCTTGGTCTTGGCCCTCGTATCCATATTAATGCTACACATTATGTTGCAATCAACTGGCTTCCCCTCCGCGAGCGAGTGCAATCAGTTATTTTATCGCACATGTTTAGAGTCAGAAACGGCCTCTCGCCTGAGTACATGAACGACATGGTCACTTTCAATGAAGGACGAAGCGGTCTCCGCTCTTCTCAAGATAGGGCATTGATTCCTGATCGGAAGACAATTTATGGACAGACCACTTTCAGTTTCTATGGTCCAAAACTATGGAATGCACTCCCAAAGGTTCTAACTGAGTGCTCTTCATTAGTAACATTTAAACATAAACTGAAGGACTACTTACTGACTAAGATCGAAGATGACGACTCATCCATCTTTCTCTATATTTAATTTTTAACGAATTTTAGACCGACCGATACAATAATATCTCTATTTATTAAATTTTTAACGTATTTTAGATTTATAATATATACTACTCTTGTTATTATCTCAGGCTTAGACCTTCGTTCACACAATACTTACGTTATCTATGGTTCCAACCCATCTACAGAATGTACTGTACAGTGTCTACCTTTTATTTCAATTTTATTTGTTTTTTTTACTCTTAGATAAACCACAGTCAGTATCTACCTTTATTCAATTATATCTGCTTTTTACTCTTTTATATACTTACCGCTAATTATATTCACAGATATTTATTTTACTTGAGTTTTATTCTGGACCCTCATGGAAACGAGGTGAAACCTCATGAGGCCATCCACACGTCACTACATACGCTATCCTTCTTGTTTTTACAGTACGTTACATTAATTATATTTACACTCATATTTACATACATATCTATATTTATATTCACTACATACGATATCCTTCTTGTTTATACTGCACATTAACATTAATTATATTTTACCTACGCTTGTGATGTTGAGACCCATTTGTTTTAAAACTAATGCAATTGTGCAACATCTCTCATGTTACCGTGCCATATAGTACACTACTATGCATAGTTATATAATATTCATTGTTGTTTCTCATCGTTGTTTCGCTTTACATTGCGATTTTATCTGTTTAGTGCATATAATTTGTTGTTGACGTAAAAAAATCAAATCAAATCAAATCAAATCAACTCCCTTATAAGCTGCAAACACAGCATTAAGAAACACTACCTGCAAAACATAACTAATCAAGACGCATCGGAGTACAACAATACTTAAATCAACTACGTATCACAGTCCCACATTTATTTATAGCCCTAGAACGCATATTCGTTATTTTTAATTTCAGATTTTTAATTTAACTATATTTAATTTTAATTTATTTATACGTGACTGCATTCTCTATCATGGCTGAATACCAACCATTTCTTCATTATTTTAATTACTTACTTATTCCATATATTTAATATTCGATTTTTATTTTACTCTTATTTAATTTAAATTATTATTATCCGACTAGATTTTTATCATGGCTGAATATTATTTCTAGTGATGGAGTATTTTTCGTATGTAATGTATTTTTATGGGACCCTTATGGAAACGCGGTTCGCCGCATAAGGCTATCCCTCCAGCTTAACGTCTAGATTCCCAATTGGTGCAATACTAGCTATTTTTAATTTAATTTTATTTTACTAATTGCTCGCAATTCATTAATTATACTCTTTAAAGTTTTACTTGTGTTGGTAGATCAACAAATAGTTATTTTAATGTTAACTTAATATTTACGCTACCTATGGTACCATGTGTTATCGTTCAAAGAAATCATCACCTATTTAGTTTTAACTTACTTTCAGATTAGTGCAATAAGTTCACCCATATAGGATCTATGTTCGCATATATAGGCTCTAAGTTCGCAAAAATCTAAGTTCATCAAAGTCAGGCCTTGCAGGGTCTACGGAATCTACGTTTTACCGAGGGGGGTCTCTGCCTACACAACACTGGGTGTATACATGTCTGTTATCTTTGGTCTTTCTGTCTTTGTTTTATTCACTACCCAGCTACCCCTGAATCCAGGAATCGTAACCCTTGCAAGAGACGAGTGAGTTATTATTAAATGAGTTATTTTATAGTTCCATTCTATTATTTTCTTTTCACAGCTGCTCAACTATAAATATTCATGCATGTTTTGTGATGATACTGCCACTGCGGGTACTGCCCATTAGTCTGTTAGTTTAGTTGCTACATCTACTGGAAACAACGCCCACATCCACAAACACGCCAATCAAGCAGAACAATTGCTCATGCTTATAGTATTCCAATCAGATAGCTGATTGGATATCGTTTTTCATAGCCTACACCCTGTTTGCCTGTTGCGTTGCCTATTACAGTATTACGTCATACAGTTTCATTGCTTCGCCCACATCTGCACATGTGACGGGAAGGACTAAGGAGTGAAGTGCTGAGTGCAGAGTGGTATTTCAGTACCGGTACTGCAGTATTTCAGAACTACAGCAACAGCATTCAGGTCAGGCAGTACAGCTACAGACCTACAACAGTTTGCAGTTTGGCCTACCTCTGTCAGTCTGTCTGTCAGTCTGTCTGTACTGCCAGACTGCAGTACTGCTGTACTGCTCTGACGGTACCGGTCTGCCGCACTGCCGGTACTGCGGCAGTCTGGCAGTCAGGCAGTGCGCAGTGCGGTAAGACAGTACTGACATTCTGCCATTTCTGCATTAGAATCGCCATACATGCCATACAGCCATAGGCCTAAAATTCTGAAGATAATACAGTAATAATTTGGGAATTGGAATTTCATCGTTGGGATACCGGTAGCCTAACAAAACAATCATTACCGCGGTCCTACACTCACCTGCACCTCACCTACTAGGCCTATGCTACTAACTGTACTAAAAACCGCAATTCTGCAATTTACCGCAACTCAGCAACTAGTCAGCTAGTTGTTCGGCTCTTTCCGGTTTCAGGGGCACTGAATTTTTAACAACTGCAGTATTACTGTAAACTGTTATTTATTGTACCGTTTCACCAGCATTGGTTTGGTGTACCATATGCCATACAGCCATAGCCTACAGCGCTACAGGTGACAGGTGTATATACAGATATACACAACCTGACAACAGGTTGTGTTGTGGTTGGGGTTACTTTGGGGACCATCCCTTAACAGACCAGCTTAAAACACTTAAAACGACTGACGAGACGACTGTCTGACCATGATGACCATATGGTTTCCCTCAATTAGTAAAGTGATCATTTATTGTTTTGTTTAGAAAAGCTCGATTCTGTAACCTGTTCCTTTCCCTTCCCTCAATTAGTAAAGTGGCTGTTTCCTGTTTATTGTTTTGGGGTTTGGTAATAATAATAATAATATTGGTTATTTATATAGCGCTTTTCTACGCTCAGCATACTCAAAGCGCTTTTATTATCATTACCCCAGCAAAGCCAGGTTCCCATTACAGCATTATACCGCTGGGTTGACAGGTTGACGTACTGACGTAGGCTAGGCACTAATGTCTAAAGTGTCTTGCCTAGTGCCTAGGGACACAACAGTGCGAAATTTATACAGCCTTTAGTCGGATTCAAACCTGCGCCACCAAACACTATTGTGTAAGCAGTTCAGGCGCCGTATCCACTCGGACAGTCGGACACTGCACACTGCTGCACTGCGACATGTAATGTGATCGTTTAGTGTTTTGGTTAGAAAAGCCCACATCTCCAATCTGCTCTTTTCCCACAACTTGGTGAAGGGTGAAGTGGCCGTTTATTGTTTTGGTTAGAAAAGCCTGCCTATGTAACCTGCTCCTTTCCCTAAAAAAAATGGTGAAATTAATTTGCATGCTTAGTATTGTTTAACAGTCGGTGAGAAGTCAAAAATTGGACTTGAGTCCAAAATTGGACTTCGACTCCAGTTCAAGTCCAAAATTGGACTTCTGTGAGTCCAATATTGGACTTCAAATCAGCCAATTGTTCCAGGGCCTTGGGTAATTGGATCGGGCGGGATTTTTTTTTGTTAATCGAAAATATATCTAAAAATAAGAGTTTTGAACAGGGGGACCTGAAATTCACCAGGGGGAACTTTTTTTATAAGGCTTTAAATTTTTACAAAAGTCCAATATTGGACTTTAAGTCCAATTTTGGACGTGACATTGAGAATCAAACTTAAAGGTACATGAAGCATGACAGATGAGAGACAGCCAGACAGCTATTAAGTTATGGAAAGTTACCTTTGCAGCTCTGTGTGTAGTGTGTATCTTCAGTGTACTGTACTTAGAATATAATGGTACATTCTAGCATTCTAGGTATACTTTGTACTTTACTTTTAGCATATTTCAGTATTGTTTAGTTTACAATTTACATTCATGTTATGTCTAACCTTACAGCCTTATGTACCCAGGACTTTAGAGTCTTTAGAACTAGATTAGATTATGCTCCAACAAATATTTAATTACAAATTATATTTGGTGGAAACTGGTAGCAATGCCAGGTTTGCCAACTGCAGCTGCTGCTAAGACTAACTACAGTACAAGCTACGATTTCGTCTAAGCCTATTAAATTGGAGAGATACGCCTATTCCTACTATCGGAAGAGACGGTAACAATACCTGCAATATCCTACTGTAAAGTTTGTAAATCAAATCATAAATCCGACCTTCTCACCAAAACAGTAAACCCCAAGTAAGCGAATATATTGCAGTATCGATCTCTTTTAACCGGTGAGGCAGAAAACAGTCTACGAGCAGACAAACTTCGATAAAACAAATCCCGCGCAGCGAATCCTAAAATCAGGCTGACTCACTGACGGACTAAGGGGCTCGTATACTTTGCCGCGGTGTGATTTATATGGTTGGGCAAAGGGACGCTAGCTAGGTATAGAGCAGATTTGGAGATGGCTAACTAGCGAGCAAAGTGCAGTAAGGACGAAAGTTAATTTTATATATTTCGAGGTGTAAATAATTTCTAACGCGCGTGTGTTAATTCTGAACGGTCAAAGCAGTTTTGCTCCTTCACATATATAATTACTGGGTACGGTGTGCATTTTACGAATATTCTAATTTTATAACTTGTAGGTCCAATACTCACGAATGATAAGGTTCCTTCCCCTCTTGCGTATTTCCAGGACTCAAATTCAGGCATAAGGTTAATACTACGC
This sequence comes from Nemertoderma westbladi, assembly GCA_032718475.1. Lineage (NCBI taxonomy): Eukaryota > Metazoa > Xenacoelomorpha > Nemertodermatida > Nemertodermatidae > Nemertoderma > Nemertoderma westbladi. The sequence goes on along the minus strand of JAUCBJ010008322.1, from coordinate 22,293 downwards.
CCAGAATTCGGCAATTTTAGGTACCAGGTCCCTGATACTAAGAAGAGATGTGTTAGTTTACTACTGTAGGCGTACGGGTACTAATAGCTATCCTGGCTCCTATCTAGAATTTTAGTCACCCAGGTAGTCCGGGTAACTTCCTATTAGGGCGTTGGCGGGGACACGGTAGATGTTAGTATATCCCTGATAGCCTCAATTTATTTGCGCCTAGCGTAAACTGCCCTACCGCCTGAACGGTACAATCCCAATTCAGGTGAAAACACAGCAACCCCCTAGCCTACAAGTTCTGATGTAATGGACACTGTCGTACGGCAAATAGTCGCACACACACCTGTACTTAGCAAGAGTTAAGCGTACAGTTTGCTGCACCCTAACCAATGTGTATGCCTTGTACCGGTGTGCCTACGTCCTATCTGCGTACTAGTATCTGCTCTCTCTCCCTCCCCCCCCGTAGGAATATGAAGGTCTACTGCGGTTTTCCTGAATCAAGACAGTACAGTCCCTATGATGTAATTTTAGGCTTGCAGCGTGTCACTACGTCTACCTTTGATCTTTTGGTCTTACACTTAGGTAGCAAGGATCGAACGCTGTCTAACCTTTCAGGCGATGGGCGAATAACACTAGATGGTATTGCGGGTCGTCTCTCGTCTACATTCCCGTGATGTTCCCGTTCATTGCTGCGGCCCGATCTCTAGCTGGCCATCCTGTCCCTGAGTTTGTTCACCGTAGTGAAACCATATTAAAACAGATAGAAAGGCTGAGAGATGTGACTAGTATTTCTGAGTTTATTACAAAACATATAATAACTATTATACAATAAACAATGTAATCTGAAATAAGACAGAAAGCGAATGATGGAAATTGAAGTGAGATTGAGATTGATTAGAATGTGATTGATAACTAATGAACGAATCGCACCTTTATATACTAAATTTGTGCTGCAATCAATCGAGAAAATTCTCGATTGTTCTATGGGTTCTAACAAGGTTTTAAAGATAGCTTATTGGTCCAGCTAATATATAACTTGCACGACATTGGTTACAATCAAATAACTACAGCCTTATTGGTACAGATAAATGCAATTAATTTGTAGCGGTTAATTTAAATGAGTTGAAATTCTGCACAAAAAAATAATTCGCACTTACTAGGATTCGAACTCGATACCTACTACACTTATAATTTCCAACGCTCTACCAACTGAGCTACTGAACCACCTGACCGATAGATGCATAATAGATAGAACCAATACGAATGAGAACTCAAAGCAATCTTTACAAAGTTAATTCGAATAAAATAAAATTTTTGAAAATCCACGGCATTTAGGGAATATAATTCTATACCGCTCCATGAAAACAGGATATTATCGTGCATAAAATATACGGTTTTCACCAATAATCAATCAAACTATAGAATACTTAGGGCGTACTTACATATTTACAATTAAGTTTCAAACAATACTTCCTTTCTACGTAATGATTCGATACAAAATAATTACAAATTCAAACTTTACGTGTTTAAGGCTTTACTAAGTAAGTACAATATAAATCTAAATTAAATTCACCAATATAAATCTATTGCATCTCAATATTGCATAAATTCAAACAATTACAAATACAAATAAATGAAAACAATAAGAAAGGCTCGCGAGTCTTCCATCTACTATTGCATCTCAAATATTGCATAAATTCAAGTAATTACAAATACTTTCGTACCTAAATGTAGATTGCATAAGTTTGGAATAATTACAAATATGAGTCTTTCTGAGCACAAATTTTTCTATCTATAAAACTTTCTATTTCACTGTAAATACAAATACTGCTTATAAAATATAAATTGCATAGTATTCGGAACAATATACATTACATAAGTTCGGAATAATATAAATTGCATAAGTTCGAAATAATCACGTAAATATAAAATATAAATTCTTACTAAATATAAATCTTACTAAATATAAGTCTTTACTTAAATATAAATATAAACTGCATAAGTTTAGAATAATATAAACCTTTGCATCTCAAATATGAAACATAAATCTTTCAAATATAAGTTCCTTCTAAATATAAACTTTCTAAATTTCATAAATTCGGAACAATACAAATTGCATAAGTTTTCTAAATATAAAACATATAATTCAAATAAATCACAAATCATAAGAAAGGCTCACGAGTCTTCCGTCCACCCTTGCCCTCCCTTTTATCGTTTAGTGGATCGAGCCCTGCCGCGTCCTCGAAAACTGCGCACAGGTGACTTTGCTCGCGATATGGGACTAATGGGGCGAGTCACTGGTTTACTTGGGACGTTGAGAGACGGTGCGACTATTTCCTCGCAAATTCGTCTATTTGGCATCCCAAAACCTCGACCAATTCCTCGTGACCGATCAGTTGTCGCTACAGTCGGTAGAACGTCTGGGAACGCGTGAGAAGCGGACGACGCAGACCCAAGAGTAGCTTGCGCCCCCTGTTGATCAGCTGGTGTATGTCCCGATCCTCCTACTGGTTCTCTTGGAAGTGATACCGTATCCCGAGTAACTTGAATAGTCGGCTCAACTCCCTTGCGTTCTTCCACATTAATAATTTTCTTCAATTGTTGGCCCACTTTCTGGACCCGTATGATCCTACCCTGCCCGTCCTCCCGAGGGTGACGTGCAGACGGCGCAACCGGAGTGGCTGATATATTCGTCGCCTCTAGGACCTCTTCTTCCTCGAATACGCTCGCTCGTATACGTTTATGGTAAAACGCGGCTCGGTACGCCCATGCGACGGTTAACCAAGCTCCCTTGTTCCGCTTTTCAGTTCGGAAACGATCAAATTCACCATACGTGATACGATTTACGACTTTCTGAAAATTCCACGTGTTTTTGTTATCCGGGTGAATCTGTAACAGATACTCGCGCACTACTCGGAATCCGCTGTCGTGGGGCAAAATATCAACAACCTCGATAAGTTCGTCATATTGAGGCATAGCGGAGATGTATCCTTCCGACATCATCGTCTGGGGATTTACCGCCCAAAATCCGAGATGCGCTCTCATCGGAAACCGTCTTCTCTGTGCCGATACATGTTCGTCGGCTAAATCTTCCCACTCATCAAATAACTTCCTCACGAGTTTTACAGATTCGTGTTCATAAGGTATGTCTCTCAGTTGGCATTCAGATGCTCGATGTCCCTTTATATTGCAGTAAGTACATTGAGCCATAAATCTCCAGCAAGTATAAAAGGTATGAGACCCTTGATCCCCACACCATCCACAGATTAGCTGAGTCGTAGTAATGTGCTTTCCACTGCACTTTGTCATATGATGTCCAGCGACGCCACATTTACTACACATCGTATTAGCAGGGTACCACACTCGTTCGTATATAAGATCTCCAATCGGTCGAGCGCTTCCTCCCATACTATAATCGTAATCATCTGGGTCTATGGGTTGGTAGGTTTCTGAAGGTTGTATACAAACTATAGCATCTGTTGCTTCAAGTTGTCGAATCTCCGTCTGAGATTTCTTCGGGAGGTTCCTTTCTATCTCAAGAAGTTCCTCTAAAGGATCGTCGGCGATCGTAGTAGTTACTTCGAATTCATCACCAAGGTGACCGATAGGCGCACGCGTCTGCCGTGATTCATCCGTAATCTCCACGATACGTTCTCCTTCATAGGGTAACAATGTAAACATAGATGGTCTTTCGATAAGAGATCCCGCACAGCGAAGATACACGTCTCGAAATATGCTAAATCCTGCTCGAGTAAAGGCATTGCTGTCTTTGCGAGCTTCGCTGTACTTTCTGATAATTCCTTTATACCAAATATAGTGTAGTCTTTTGCTCCAAATCGTTCGAATGAAGCTGCCGCCTCCTCTTGGATATCATATCCCCATCTCGGCTCTCTTTGTATCCCTTTCTCCATAATTAGAGGTGTAGTTACATAATCATTACTACTAGAGGGAATACAACAGAGTTTGTGGTTAGTTGTGAGGAGACGTGAGAGTTTCGTCTGCCTTTTGGGCTTCGACAACGCTCTAACCTCCTACCCATAGCCTAAGATCTAAGGTTTCTTTAATGACACGCTGCTTCTTATCTAAAAATTTTTTGCCGAAATAAAACGAATTTGGGCTAAACTGGCCGTGAGTCTAAAATACTCACTTTTTGATCCCAAACTATTATCAGAAAATAAGCAGTCAAGAATTAGTAATAAATATAGGGGAGTCTATTTTGACGTAACTTATTGAAACAAGACCGTGTAAAATTTAATTAAAATTTTAAGAAAGGCTCGCAAGTCTTCCTCTCTTGTTTCTCTAATTTTAAGTTCCACCCGACTGTACCCTGAAATCTATTCACTGGAGAAATTTTTTAAAAATTTTTCAAATCCAAATGGATTGTCTAAAATTTCGAAAATGTCTCAATATTGTGAGTTCCAAGTAGAATTCCATTTCTTATACCTACAAATCCCGCTCCTATGTGACACATAAGGGTACTACCCTCAATGTTCACATATAAAGACAATGGAATTCTACCGCTGTCCTTACTACGGTGTACAGGTACGTGGAAATCTATTTGTAAACTCCTAATTATTTACTAGTATTAGGTGGAGATTTGTAGTCTCCAGACTCGTTACGAGTCTCTTCAAGAAGTACGAGACGTTGAGTCGGTCTGTCTACTGTGCGACCGTCAATTGTCCGTACCGTCACAGTTCTTGTCACTCCATCCATAGATGGATGTGTGGCTAAAATTACACCTGTTATCCAGAAGCGTCTTTTTAGATTCACTTCTGCTAACAGCACGTGATCTCCCGGCTTTAATGCGCGGGTGTTATTGTACCATGTTGTTCTGGCAGAAATAGAGGGCAAATAATGGTTTTGCCATATTTCCCAGAATTTGTTAGCCAGTAGTTGCGTGATTTTCCACGCTTTTCTACCATAGCTGTCGCTTTCTATTGGAATAGAAATCGGCGTCAAAGTAGTCGGTGCCTGCATAAGCAGGTGTGCAGGTGTTAAAGCAAACTGGGATTGTTTGTCATCGGGTACTAATACTATTGGTCTAGTATTTAGTATTGCCTCGATTTCAACAAACAATGTTGTCAGTTGGTCGTCTGTCAATATGTGGTTTACTGGAATGACCTTTGCCATGGCTGTCTTTATAGATCTAATCAGTCTCTCCCAGACTCCGCCTCTCCAAGGACTATCTGGAGGATTAAACTTCCAAACAATCTTGTGAGGTTGCAGTTCGTTCGAGATTTGATCATGATCTAATTTCTTAAAGGCTCTAGCAATCTCATTCCGAGCACCAACAAAGTTTGTCCCTTGGTCTGAGTACAAGCATTTTACTAGTCCGCGTCTAGCGATAAATCGCCGCAGTGCTAGTATAAACGCGTTGGTAGAAAGATCCATCACACGTTCAATATGAACTGCCCTACTGGACATACATGTGAAAATCAGTCCCCAGCGTTTTACTAGTATACGTCCACGTTTCGTATGTATGGGACCAAAGCAATCAATTCCAGTCTCTGTAAAAGGTGGTTTGAATGCTTGAAGTCGTGCTTGTGGTAGTTCACTCATTTCTTGGGTACCTATTCTAGAATGTACCTTTTTACAAATAATACACGTACGTGTCACTGAACTTAACGCTTTACTGGGTCTAATTAATACAAATCTTGTACGTAAGTAGGAAAGACAGTGGTGTCTTCCAGCGTGTTTCAGATGTAAATGTGCGTCCAGTATCATTGCACGTTGTAGTTCGTGGTGTTGCGGTATTATTATTGGGTACCTAAAGTTCGTGTTAAAGTCAATGTTTTGAAGCCGAGATTTATGACAAATTAAGCCATTATAAATAATCGGACTCCAACTCAGTATCGGTGACGACTTGATTGGTTGACCTTGATGTATAGATGTGAATTCGCGCGCGAAATATCGCAGTTGGTAATGGCGAATTAATTTAATCTCACACCTGTCAATCTCAGCCAATGTAAGTCGACGTGTGAAGTCACGTTTGCCTTTAACGTATTGTACAAAACGTACAATCCACGCTAATTTTCGGCAAGCGTTTGACCAAGAGTCTGTTAAGTTTACAATACGGTCGACATAAGTATTTGTGACGTCATCAGGTAAGTCAATGGAGAACTTGGAAGGTTTTGAATTACTAGAAGGGCCCACGGGTCCGCCGGTAAGTATTCCCTTGTTGACTGTTGATCCGTCCGGGTCTACAAGTAATTTGTCCCTTTTTGTCTTCTTACCTTGATTGTCGGTACTTTGTAAGTCGATCGTTAATGGTGGTTTGAACTCTATGGGGTCAGCAGGTTTCGGTAAGCTTATTTTTCTGCCGACATTAATCCCAGGTCTCACCATAGGTTGTAAGTTCGGTATGTCTCTTGAGCGCAAAGTGACGCCTGTATTTACATTAGCGTAGGTACTACCCACATTTGTAATACATGAGGTTTCACCGTGCTTATGGTTGCTCAAGTGTGTCAAAATCGGTAGTTTGTCAATACAAGGCCGCTCCAATAGGGAAACTGCGGCTTTATTGTTAGTCAATATATTACTAGTGTCTAGTTGACTGTCTAGTAGTGTGTCTGGCGATACGTCTGGTAACGTATCTGGTTGTTTGTCAATAGAAGGCCGCTCCAATAGGGAAACTGCGGCTTTACTGTTTGTCAGTGCGTTACTAACGTCTGGTGGAACATTTTGTGATATGTCTGGCAAAATGTCTGGTTGGCTGTCTAGTAACGTGTCTGGTTGACCGTCTGGTGATATGTCTGGTTGACCGTCTGGCGATATGTCTGGTGTAGAAAGGCTCGCAAGTCTTCCTCTCTTGACCTTTGAAGTTATATCTTTCCATTTCGCCTTCGGTTTTTTCTTGAGTTTCGCCGCCGTCCTTTTCTTTGTATCGACGGGCATTGTTGGTGTCGTTGGGGTAGGTAGACTCGCAAGCCTATCATCTGTCGTCGATGGAATCTCTAGCTGACTCGTCTTCTCCCCAAGTTCTAAACTCACCTTGTGGATTAGCTGCTCCTTGTGACTTATCATACTAGTTACACGTCTGTTATGTTTTGTATGTAAGGTAGTATGGTCCACGTCGTGTGAAAAGGAATGAATTGAATTTATAGTTAATAAACTACATGTACTCTGTACATCGTCTTCCTCGTCACTTACGTCTAGTGTGCGCACAGGCGCTCGAGTATACCACCCTATCGGCGTTCTGCAGGCGTATGCGTTTCCTGCTACAACTGCCGATGGTCTGGTTTCCCACACCTGATGTAGGTTGAATTGGTCCGTCCCGATCAGCATTGCTACCGATCTATAATTGGCAGGACATTCGGGTACACCAAGGTGTCTGAAATACTTACGGTCCTCTAGAGATTGTGCCGGCACTGGACCTAGTAGGTTACTAAAGTCCTTCGTGGCCGCAAAGGTTAGATCTCTAAAGGGCAACAAAGACCTCTCCCTCTCGCTGTGTTGCGATCTTGGAAGAAGAGAGTCTAAGTCCAACTTAACTCGTGTCACTGGTATTGCACGCTGTCCGTGCATACTACTTACTGTATAACTGACGTGCTTACCTTGTCTAAGATCTGTTACGACGTCAGCTATCTTTTCATCTACGTAACTGTGAGATGAGGCTGAGTCTAGAATCGCGTAAATCCTCTTCGCTTGTGTCCTTTTGGGCTCCTCTCTGATGACTCCGAGGCGCACCCATGAGGCGGACACCTTTCCACCACCCTTGGGGCCAGTCCGACAGATGTTATTATCAGACCGGGCCGGAGGGTGGCCTGATGCTTCCCGGGTTCTGTTTTCGGTCCCCCGATCACACCAGCACAGCTCGTCGAACGTGTAGCCAGATGGGCGGCTACTGTCAACTTACTGTGGCCTGACTGTACATTGAGCCAACTCCAAGTATAACAAAGAGTCAACCGGCAGGTGGACCAGTCGATAGCGATCGAGCACCAAGGTCGCCCTTGGGCCTAACCGACGGTCTTGTCCCACGTGGGCTTGCGCTACCCAACATTGGAATTTTGACACGTTTTCACCTGCCTCGCCGGCAGTATTGAGGGGACACCGTTCCTCAACAATACTGACTAGCTCGAAAGCTAGAAACAAGTAACCACTTACCCGTCCTGTACACGTGTACTCAACAGATGTTCACGAAATCAAGTACACTACGGTAAACACAAAATCTGACACATACCATGCACACACAGAGGACATAATCGGGTAAAGACAAAATCGGTGTCAAAATCGAGAAAGACAAAATCGGAAGGGACAAAATTGTATCGACTGAAACTCGAAAAGAGTCGAGAGTACTTTATTTTACCGACAGGGTAAAATAACTTGTGTGCACAAAATATGCTGGGGCGCAGTAAAGTATGGTCCTACTAATACCAGCGGCGTCTTGTCCAACTGGCAAGGGTTCCCATACCCACTCGCAGTGGCCACACATACAATCACGTGTACTCACGTACCCACAGCAACAGAAAGCTCAAAGACCCGACGGTTTATCCAATGCCACCAAAGACCAATCAGCTGAACATGGAGACAATAACATATAGTATCAAAAAAACGGAACAGCTGACGGTCAATGGAACCATCCAAGCCCCAAGCAAACTGCCACTGATCGCCCACATACAAAACATAGTCCACGCCACATGAACCACAAATCACGCCATGCCACCACCCCTACTGTGTACAGGACTGGCAGTACGGCAACAGGCCGACTAGACGGTACCACGGCACCATGGCAATTCATGGTTCGTTAGACACGAGGGCCTTCAGTGACTCCCTAGCACTATATGACAATTTAACGTGCCCCCAGACCCTCACGAGTCTGCCGCCGCCTGTTGGGAGCACCCCTATAGAGACCTCACCTCTTTAGGTACTCCCCTTTGTGCCAGTAACTTTAATCGGGATTACACTGAATCCCTTCAGTTGGTCAGTGGTCAGGAGCGCGATTGACGGTTGTTCGTCTCCATTTGAATATTCGTCGTCTTCTGATTCTTCGTCCGACGATCCGGATTGTTCTGAAAAGCAATCCTCTATATGGGTCACGAAAGTCGGAGTCGTTTTCGATTCCCGTTTTCGGTAAGCCGCATCACATCTCGCTGCTGCTTCCGGGTGTTCCCTGGTGAAGCGTTTCGTCGGCGTGTGGCTGTCTGTGTGGAGCAGACCGTCGTGGTTGCGTCCACAGGATGGACAAGTGTCGGTATTTGGGCAATCCTTACGGACGTGTCCGTGTCGCGTACACCGCCAACAAGAGTCCAGTGGCCGTATCTGCAGCCGTCGTTCTTCTGAGTTCAACTCGCGAAATTGTCGACAACCCCGTAACTTGTGACCAATATACCGCTTACCTAAATGTTCGCAGTATTGGCAGCCGTTGAAGTCGGCGCTGAGTTGCTGTCTCGTCTGTTTTGTTCCAATGGGCGCAGATACTCTATTACCGTCTGAGAATTGTCGTGATTCCGTCGGTGTGGCGTAAGTGGCCGTCTTTGTGGATGTTGTCTGGGGTTTTTGTCGGTTGGAGGATGGCAGTGTGATTCCTTCTGCCACGATGTGCTGGTCGGTATAGTTAGATCGAGTTTCTACTACCGCCTCCCTGGATATTAAAAGGTACACATCTTCTAATTTCAGGAATCCTCCTCGCTCCTCTCGCTGATATTCGACCTTCCTCCACTCCCGACGAAGTCGATGGTGGAGTCGTCCTATTATCTTTAATAGGACTGTAGGTGTATTCCCGTAATCAAGTTGTCCAATTGATCTTAAGGTAGTGATAGCGTTCTTAATCTCGTCAGCCAGTTTTAGTAAGTCGACGGGTTTAGTGATAGCCCCTCCCTTACAGAGTTCTTCTATTACTGACCTGGCCATACTCACTGTACCTCCGTATATCGAAGTCAAACGATCGTACGCTAGTTCGAAAGCGTCTGGTACACCGACGAAAGTCTCCGCCAAACGTTTAGGTTCTCCTGACAACGTTTGGAGCAGGTAATTGAACTTCTCCCGTGATGTAAAGGCGCACACGGCGATCTGGGATTCGATATAGTCTACGAAGGTATGCCAGTGTTTTGAGCTACCGGAAAACTTCGGTGGTTGTTGTACCGGCAATCCCTGTCTGGCTGCGAATTTCGCTATCTCCTCGGCAACGTTCAGAGTTTCGCGTCCTTGGTTGGTAACCTGGTTGATGTTCTCCCTTCTAGGCGCTTTTCCCTGATACGATGTGGGGTTTGAAGGTACCGGTCTTTGTGGTCCCTTCGGGTGTCTATTGTGTTCGAATTCGGAATTTCTCGAACTGTCGGTTTGAACTTCCTCCAGACGCTCCTCGATCTGAGCCAACTTGTTGACAACTGGTCGCAGAATGTCGGCGAACTGTTGTGTACTAATTGCGTCCGTTGGTTGTAACGCCTTCTGTGTTGGTGTATTCTGTGGAGGATTGTCTGCAAAGGAGTTGTCTGAACGCTCGCGTTTATATTCATCGGCCGCCCCTGTTCTAAATACCTCGCGTTTCGGGTAATCCGATTCGCTCGAAGTACTACTATCATCCGGATATGGTGGTCGACGTGCTCGCGTCCGTTGCGTCGTATGAATTCTAACATTCCGTTTCGGAACATCGTCCACTGATCTCCGTTGTTCGGTAGGCTCACAAGTCTTCCTCGAAGTCGTAGATTGCGATGTAAACTGGTTGAACGGTCGCGTCTCCACTGTTCTCCGTTGTTCGGTAGGCTCACAAGTCTTCCTCGAAGTCGTAGATTGCGATGTAAACTGGTTGAATGGTCGCGTCTCCACTGTTCTCCGTTGTTCGGTAGGCTCACAAGTCTTCCTCGAAGTCGTAGATTGCGATGTAAATTGGTTGAACGGTGGTCGGACGACCGCGTTTGAATCCAAAGGCCTTGTAGGCCGAAATGTCATTGGGTAATCGTAGTGCGTAACGGGTTTAGGTGTCAAAGGTGGACTCACCTGTTTTGTCGTCAGTAGTGCAGGTCCGACTAATAAACTACTACGATCTGTAATCGGTGGGTTACTTACCTTGACTTTCGGAATAGGCGACGACGTTGCCCTTGGCGGGGTAAACTTGTCCGGAATAACAAACCTGTGTTCCGTCACACCATGGATAGGAGAGATATCGCTGCTACCAGCAATCGAAATAGGTTCCTTAGTAGTAACCGGTGCAAACATATGAGTTACCTGTGGGAATCGTTGACACACGTCTTTTACTAATTGTCGTTCCCGTCCGGGTGCTCCTACGCTTCCTTCCTTCTTTCGTTCCTGAATTTGGCGATGTCTTACCTCTAACTGGTCCAAATCATGTCCGTCACGAGATCTCATCGATCGATCGCGGGCTTGTAGATCCAGGTCTTCCTTGGCGTTGGCTAATTCTCTCGCCTTCTTCTCGAGTTCGAAACGAAGTTTAACTTCTTTCTCGCGTTGCTCCGTTTGTTGTTGTTGCGCCTCGAGTTCCGCTTGTCGTATAGCTGACTGGGCCTTTATTTGCCGTGTCTTCATTTCTGCTCTGGCTTCTAAAACTAACCGGTTTCTCTCCAACTCTGCCGCTGCCGCTGCCGCTGCCGCTTGTCGCTCTGACTCAGCCGTTGCCGCTTGTCGCTCTGACTCAGCCGCTGCCGCTGCTGCTGTTTGTTGCGCAATGTCCAACTCTAATCTTTCCATCTCGGCTGCTTCCAACTCGGCTTGTTCTTGCAGGAGGGAGATTCTTGCTATATTTGTAACGCGTAGCTTCTCTTCTTCTACTGCTGCTTGTAGCATTAGAAGTTGAGTTTGTTCCTCCATCTCCTGTTGTTGTCTGCAGAGCTGTTGTTGTCGAGCAGTTTCTGACGTAGCCATACTCACCTCGCCAATTTCGCTGCGAATACTCACCAGAGATTGATCTAGTATTCCCGGTGCCGATTCGATTCGTACGGGTGAAGTTTCCCTCGTATATTCCGGCACGGTTTCCAAATCGCCGACGTCTTCGCCGCACATACGTAAGTGGTCCGTCAGATGTTTCAATTGTCCATCCAGTCGGTACAGTTCCTGTTCTTCCTCGGGCTGTAATAATTCGTCCGAAACTGACTCACCTAACAACTGGTCCGCTTGTTCCTGTTGTATCTGTCTAATCGTCGACTTAAACTGAATCAGTTTCTCTCTAGTGATCATTAGTTTCTCGAGGATTCTAAGTTGGGTATCCATGTCCTGTCTCTGTCTAGCTAGATCTTGTAGGCCAACTAGATTATCTACGGACTTATATACTTTACTCTGTACTCTAACCTGGAGGGTGTAGAACTCGAATCGAGACATCGGAGCGGTCAACCCGTCTAATATGCGTTGGCCTTCTCCAATACTCCTGGTTATATGCGCCATGTAACCTCCGACGCTTCTAACCACACTTTCTGTACTTCCTGCTGAACTTACCATTTCCGTTTCCCTGTATCTAGGTTGCGGAACAGTTAGAAAGTCCTCGGTCCTGCCGTCGCCTCGTACTACGGCATCCGGTACTCCCGTTGGATGTACTGGTGACGCACACGGTGTAGGTTCGGTAGGCTCGCGAGTCTTCCCCTGTGGTTCTTCCGCTGCTGACTTATCCGCGTCACATGAGTCATAGTCGGTTTGTGTATTTTTCGTATAGTCTTGTTTGTCACTCATTTCGGTAGTTGTAAGTCAAGTAAAGTGAGTGTCAAAGTATCGAGTTTACCGTATTTATATCTAAACGGTACTAATTACAGTCTTATAAAATTAGCCTACCGGCCGATTTTATAGCAGATGGATAAAATTAGCCTAAACGGCCAATTTTACAGCAAATAAATGTCACGGAATAAGTATATAATAAAATTAGCCTAGCGGCCAATTTTATAACAAATATATCGGATAACGATATGCGTTATCAAAAGGTAAATTAAATACAATAATACGGACTAATTCAGCAATGAACAAAGAAATCATACGGAAATGCATAAATACTTGAGACAGTGGAACCCACAATAATTTTAACTAATACGGTAATGCCTAACTTATTTATGCAACTTTTCGAACTCACCCACTCCAATAATTCTCCAGAAAAACAGATTCCCAGATACAAACCGGACGTGAACCTTTCCGTTTTTAACGTTGCGGACGAAACGCGATTTTCCCAACCAAAGTTGTTGAGTTATCTATCTCCCAAACTTGCTAAACACGGTCTTGCTCCCGTTACAGTCTAGAAATGAGTTCTGAATCCTGAAAAACAAAAGAGTTAGGTTTTACTTTACGAAAAATTTTTGTACCGGTACAATATGGTATTTAAACCCTTTTAAACACCGGTATTCAATTCCAAAATATTTTACACGCGGTTCAAATCAAATTTTATTTCAAAAAATTAGCACTTAGCTAATCAAATACAAAATTTTACCTCAAAATACAAAATTTTCAAATAACTTTTGTCCTACCGAACCGTAGTTCAGTAAAACATATTCCTACTAAATTAGGAAATATGTTAAAATAATCATATTCCTACTAAATTGGAGAGATACGCCTATTCCTACTATCGGAAGAGACGGTAACAATACCTGCAATATCCTACTGTAAAGTTTGTAAATCAAATCATAAATCCGACCTTCTCACCAAAACAGTAAACCCCAAGTAAGCGAATATATTGCAGTATCGATCTCTTTTAACCGGTGAGGCAGAAAACAGTCTACGAGCAGACAAACTTCGATAAAACAAATCCCGCGCAGCGAATCCTAAAATCAGGCTGACTCACTGACGGACTAAGGGGCTCGTATACTTTGCCGCGGTGTGATTTATATGGTTGGGCAAAGGGACGCTAGCTAGGTATAGAGCAGATTTGGAGATGGCTAACTAGCGAGCAAAGTGCAGTAAGGACGAAAGTTAATTTTATATATTTCGAGGTGTAAATAATTTCTAACGCGCGTGTGTTAATTCTGAACGGTCAAAGCAGTTTTGCTCCTTCACATATATAATTACTGGGTACGGTGTGCATTTTACGAATATTCTAATTTTATAACTTGTAGGTCCAATACTCACGAATGATAAGGTTCCTTCCCCTCTTGCGTATTTCCAGGACTCAAATTCAGGCATAAGGTTAATACTACGCCCAGAATTCGGCAATTTTAGGTACCAGGTCCCTGATACTAAGAAGAGATGTGTTAGTTTACTACTGTAGGCGTACGGGTACTAATAGCTATCCTGGCTCCTATCTAGAATTTTAGTCACCCAGGTAGTCCGGGTAACTTCCTATTAGGGCGTTGGCGGGGACACGGTAGATGTTAGTATATCCCTGATAGCCTCAATTTATTTGCGCCTAGCGTAAACTGCCCTACCGCCTGAACGGTACAATCCCAATTCAGGTGAAAACACAGCAACCCCCTAGCCTACAAGTTCTGATGTAATGGACACTGTCGTACGGCAAATAGTCGCACACACACCTGTACTTAGCAAGAGTTAAGCGTACAGTTTGCTGCACCCTAACCAATGTGTATGCCTTGTACCGGTGTGCCTACGTCCTATCTGCGTACTAGTATCTGCTCTCTCTCCCTCCCCCCCCCCGTAGGAATATGAAGGTCTACTGCGGTTTTCCTGAATCAAGACAGTACAGTCCCTATGATGTAATTTTAGGCTTGCAGCGTGTCACTACGTCTACCTTTGATCTTTTGGTCTTACACTTAGGTAGCAAGGATCGAACGCTGTCTAACCTTTCAGGCGATGGGCGAATAACACTAGATGGTATTGCGGGTCGTCTCTCGTCTACATTCCCGTGATGTTCCCGTTCATTGCTGCGGCCCGATCTCTAGCTGGCCATCCTGTCCCTGAGTTTGTTCACCGTAGTGAAACCATATTAAAACAGATAGAAAGGCTGAGAGATGTGACTAGTATTTCTGAGTTTATTACAAAACATATAATAACTATTATACAATAAACAATGTAATCTGAAATAAGACAGAAAGCGAATGATGGAAATTGAAGTGAGATTGAGATTGATTAGAATGTGATTGATAACTAATGAACGAATCGCACCTTTATATACTAAATTTGTGCTGCAATCAATCGAGAAAATTCTCGATTGTTCTATGGGTTCTAACAAGGTTTTAAAGATAGCTTATTGGTCCACCTAATATATAACTTGCACGACATTGGTTACAATCAAATAACTACAGCCTTATTGGTACAGATAAATGCAATTAATTTGTAGCGGTTAATTTAAATGAGTTGAAATTCTGCACAAAAAAATAATTCGCACTTACTAGGATTCGAACTCGATACCTACTACACTTATAATTTCCAACGCTCTACCAACTGAGCTACTGAACCACCTGACCGATAGATGCATAATAGATAGAACCAATACGAATGAGAACTCAAAGCAATCTTTACAAAGTTAATTCGAATAAAATAAAATTTTTGAAAATCCACGGCATTTAGGGAATATAATTCTATACCTATGGGAGCCAGCCCTATCAGAAAGAAATACCACAAGTTGATGCTACCACCATCTCTTCTAATTTTTCCATGCAACAGGAAGGGTATTTTTAAACGGCTGGATAATGAAAGGGGATTAGTAACTGATTAACGTGTTGGGTCTCCACATAATAAGTACAGAAGTAAGAAGTAACACACGTCATACTGTTATAATCATAAACCAATTGAGGGGGTCCGTCTAAAAGCCACATCGGACCCAATCGGTACCACATCGGACCAAATCGGACCACATCGGGGCCACATCGGACCACATCGGGGCCACATCGGAGCCACATCGGCCACAAAATAGCACTTTAGGACTGTAGGATGTAAATAACAAGTTCCAGCACCAACCAGCCAACTGACCAAACTCGTATCAGTAATTCAGTAATTGTTAGTCTTTCTGACAACAGGTCAGGCTGGTAACCGGTACTGCACTGCAGTAAGTACTAGATACTACAATATCTAATGCAGAGACTATTGCCCCTACTTATACAGTTATACAGTACTGTACCCGTCGTCTGCAGGTATACACAATGAGCTTGGCAGTTATTGTATTTGTATAATTATACTATACTATACTGTACTATATACCACATGCACTATATATATATATAACACATGCACTAGAGACTATCTTCAGTTCTCCAGTCTGCGGAAGGGAAGGCAAGAAGTTTGAAAGAGAAAACGTTATCAATGCATTGTTTGAAATAATTTGAAACGGGGGGGGGGGGGGGGGGGGGAACTGGACGCAATAAACATTCCTCCCTCTCCAGGGGAAATTCGACGCAAATAACAGATGATTAATATCAAAAATAATAATTGTGTTTTGTTTATTGTTTTGGTTAATATAACGTGCCACTGCAACCTGCTCATTTCCCTAAATTGGGAATATAACATTGAGGCGGGATATTAATTCGCCAAGATGGGATTTGCGTCCAGTCCCCCCCCCCCCCCCCCCCCCCCGTTTCAAATTATTTCAAACAATGCATTGATAACGTTTTCTCTTTCAAACTTCTTGCCTTCTAGCGGCAGACTGGAGAACTGAAGATTGTCTCTAGTGCATGTGTTATATATCAGTATATAGTACAGTATAGTATAGTATAATTATACAAATACAATAACTGCCAAGCCCATTGTGTATACCTGAAGACGGGTACTGTACTGTATAAGTAGGGGCAATAGTCTCTCAGTCTCTGCATTAGATATTCTAGTATCTAGTACCTACTGCAGTGCAGTACCGATTACCAGCCTGACCTGAAGTCAGAAAGACTAACAATTACTGAATTACTGATACGAGTTTGGTCAGTTGGTGCTGGAACTTGTTATTTACATCCTAAATTGCTATATTGTGGCCGATGTGGCCCCGATGTGGTCCGATGTGGCCCCGATGTGGTCCGATGTGGCCCCGATGTGGTCCGATGTGGTACCGATTGGGTCCGAATTGGTACTGATTTTCTTATTATTTTGGGTAATGCAGCATACATGTAACTGTAAGCGTAACCTGTTATTTTACTTTAGTTTGTTTATTTATTTATGTTTTTAATTTGGCATAATGATATAATGTAATACCCAAAAAAATATCAACATCTAGGAGGAGAAGAGTGTTTTGTACGCTTGATGACAATTGAATTCCCAATAGAGTGTATGGTTTATGAATGCCATGGCGTTTTATCATCGAACATCTAACTGTCAATTGAAAAAGACATTGTAGTAACACGATATGCGATCCACGGTTTCCATCATACAACATATTCTTCCACCAATCGGAATGGAGTCGCCTGGGATCCATGGACGCTGGAGGTGCCATCTACTTTATTGCTCAAACAATCCCAGATCATGACATATTTATACTGTATTTCATATGTACTGTAGGCCTACACAGTACATTTTATCTAATTATAAATTATCAACTTTTTGAAGATCAAATTATAGATAATATATTATTATATTATTTAGTTACGGCCACTATCAGCCATTAGTGACCGTTGGAATTGTTTTAATCTATTGTGGTGTGCGCATGTCGTTGCGTTTTTACTTAGGAAGTAAATAAATATTTTCAATTTCTTATATAATTTATTTCTCAAACAATCCCAGATCATTGCATATTATTTATACTGTATTTCATATTATTATACATTACTCTAGTTATACATTTATTTATATTTTTTACATAGTTTTTGCGCTGAGAAAATTATCGATTAATAACGAGATGGGCACTATTTTCCCTAAGGAAAAAATTACTCATTTCCGGCCCGGCACAAAAAGCAAAGATAACAAATTTTAAAGTATTTTTAGTGGAATTTCGTAAAATATATTTATTATAATTGTATTAAATTATTAATAACATACTTTTGAGTAGGTTTCAATAAGACTGTATATTATAACCCTCGCTTATATACTGTATAACACACCTGTTAAGTGGGCTACTTTTACAAAAGTATGTTGATTTTGTTGGTCACTGATCTGGTCTTTCGATAAAATTAATTCTTATTTTATCCAAATTTAATTTGGGCCATATACTGTGTAGTGTACTTACCGTAGGCCTAGTTCAATTAAATGTTACAGGTGGTTTTTATTTGAAGTTTATAAGTTTTATAATCAGAACATAATATCATATAATACAGTATAAAGTTGACCTATACACTATATTTACTTCTTCCCCGACCGTTTACGCGCCTTTTGCCCCTTCTTTTTACCACCTGTCAGTTTGGGCTTTATCGTAGCTAGTTTTCCATCGCTGGATGTAACAGCGGCGTAGGTACCACGTGGAACAAAGTTCAGAAAGGCCTTCACATGTTTCTGCCTTTGCTCCGTGTTCATCCCTTCCCAGGCACTGGGAGTTAGTCGGAATCTTTTATAAGTTATATCAAGTTTATAATTACCTTGTCCAATGAATGCTCTTTCCACATTCAATTTGAAGTTCCGGAGACCGCTCCGCTAACTTTCACACTCTTTGCGACTAATGCCTTTTCCACGAAAGAGATAATGCAAACTTCCAGTAACACTATGCACCTCATTTTGGTCTCATTCGATCCGCAATTATCGACTTAGTGGGGGTAGAGACGGGTCCCATGCTCCAATTCTCAGTACTTTTAAAGCTGGATCATGTTTTATAGCTGAAATTGTTAAGATCCCACCTCGGCTGGTAATTTAAGTAATTTCTTTGTGTAGGTAACATTTCTAAGAACCCATTGTGGCTCCCGGTGTAGATGGTACGGTTTCAACAGCTGTTTCTTTTCAGCTGTTTCTGTTTAGTAGAACATAAGTATATAGCTAGTGTACTGCTTTAGGTAGGCCTATCTTTGTAATTTTTACATATTAAATATTAAAAGCTAATATACCCCTAAAGATTAAAACAGGAATACCGGCTCGAACCGGATGTATCAATTGCTTTGTAATTCTAACCATGCCGGATGTGATTCTCTTTGTCTTTGGTGACTATTTACCAATGGTGTCAGATTGTGTTATGGCTATTATAGAACATGCCCCAACGTATGGGAGTCAAAAGCAGCATGATTATATATTGAACTGTGCAAAGGCTCTGAATTTCCAGTGGCAAAAGGCCTTTGGTGAAGGGACAGTCATGACTATCCGGAACATCAGATACAAGTTGGATGGATTTTTGAAAACATATCGAACTCAGGTTCAGTGCAAGAAAACTGGTTCAAGGAGGCAAAATCTTACAATTTGGAAAGGGGACCACAAAAAGCTCTTAGATCTGCTAGGTAAAAATGTAGATCCTGAAAAATTTGATGGACCAGAACGAGAATTTTATTTTGATCAGATGGGGCCCCGTCGAATGGCATTGAGTGACAAGTTAGACAAAGAATATGAAGAGAAACGTGCAGCTGAAGCTATTGCTAAGCAGGCAGCAGCTGAAATGGAAGCTGAAGAATTCGATGAAGAGGATTTAGTTTTGAGTAGTCCCATATTGAGCAATGTCAGACTTGACCAATCACTCAATCGTTCTGGTTTAGTACGTGATAGTAAACCTACCATAAATGCCTATACACAAACTGATTATGTACTGAACCCATCCATGTTCCAGTTGAGATCGGGGTTTCGAAACTTCCTTCCCAGTGTAAAGACAGGTTTGGCTGCTGCATGTGCTAGGGCAGCCATTACTATTGAACAAAGTCGCCGTGCTTTTCAAGCTACAACAGAAATTATATTTGGCCATAGATACCAGCTGACTGCAGATGATGGATCAAATGAAGGTGATCATGAGCCTGGACTTGAGCCCGAAAAATCGCTTCCACGCAAAGCATCTGATTATTTGCGGTATGCCAATGTGCTACCCAGTATAAGAGTAATTGATAACCAAAAACACTTGTTGGCAATTCAGGAGGAGAGAAATGCAGCTCTTGGAATTCTTGATGCTTCAGAGGGTGACAAAATCACACTACACTTTGATACAACAAAAAGGAGACGAATTGAAGGAGACTGGCCCGCAGTCATAATGAAACTATCTAATGGGAAATCATTTAGAGTTTGTCCGCATACTCTGGGTCGGGAAACAAGAGAATCAATTACAACACTGCTTGTTGAAGTTCTTAATCGCTTGGCAATTGCAGGAGAGTCAACTGCAGTAGCTCTATGGAAAAAAATGAATGCCCTAATGACAGACAGTGTCTCCAAAAATTTGAATGTTGCAGAGATGGTTGCACAAACATTGCTTACACATCATATACCATTACAATTGCTGTGTGTTTCACATACATGTGAGGTTTTTGATCGAGGAAACTTAAAAGTTCTTTTAGAGCTCGAGAACAAGGCGAATCTGAAGCAGGCTTTGTTATCTCGGCTTCCAGTACTAAAATCCTTCCTCCCAGAAAACAAAAGTGTTGCATTAGCTGTCATAGTAGCCATCCAGAAACTTGTGACAAATGATGGTCACCAATCATCTTTGTGGGAGGAATTTGATCTTCAGCTTGTCCAAAGTAATCGTTCAAAGAAGTTCAGTATCTATACTGAAAGAAGATTTGCAAAGCTAGGATATACAGCAGCTGCAATTATTTACCATCTTGATGATATCCGTGAGTTGTTGAATAATACTACACGAAAGAATTTCCTGGTTCAGACTTGTAAGCTTTATGTAGAGCACCCATTGATTGAAGCAGAATTGCTAAGCTTGGCATTGTTCACAATGAAGGTGACAATGCCCTTCTTGAATATGGTTGAAAACTCAACACAGAACGACTTGGTGCAGTTCCTGCCCAAACTGTATAAAGATTTAAAAGCTTGCAACATGGACACTCTCATAAACTACATGGTTGACTATTCATTCATCATCAAGAAGCCTAATGATCTGGTTCTACTCTTTATAAACCTGTTTTGCCAACAAGCAGCAAAAGATCTGCAAACTCAACGTGGTAGAGAATATGGTTTCTCAGAACCATATCGACAGCCGAGAGCAACAGTGCTTAGTGATTTATCTCCATCAGAGTTAGATGGACTTTCAGTAAACAACTTAGAGGCAGAGCGGGACCTTGCTCAGTTTGATCGACTCTGCAAAAGATCTGCTAGTTGCTCCTCACGACACTTCACTGCAAAGGGAATAAAAGATGAAATGACTTTATTCAAGGCATCTTCAATAACCGGAGTTGAAAGAGCCACTAAACATATTGCAAGGGTGAGTGTTATTATTATTAAGATTACTTCTTGCATTAGCCATTGTAAAGACATATATATATATATGCATGTGTGATCCAACTTGTCTACAGCACCTGTAGCTTACGTCTATGAAGTACATTATACCTTAAAAACATTTCCAATATTCTTCTATTTTTCATTCAATTACAGGTTCTCGATGATCGTGAAAAGGCTTGGATAAAGGATCAAGATTATGTTCGTAAAGAAAAACTTCTAGAAGCAAAAAATAAAGAGAGAACTACTATTGAATATGCTACCAACCAGTTACGTCGATGTAAATCTTGGGGTGGTCCTTTTACCTATATTGAGGAACTCGAGAATTGTATATTGAAATATAAGAACAATGATGAACAATTAAAAACTGTATTGAGGACTGAGATCTCATACCGAAGACATTCCTCCCCTAATGATTATCAACAAAGGCCAAGACTCTACAAGTTGAACCAGATATCCATCACTGAAATGAAAGCGCACTTAGCAATAATCATCGCAAATGACCCAGATGAACCCAACGATGAAGAATACCCAATTCTCTATGAAGAAGATTTGATAGCCTTGTTCAGTGGCATCAACCAGCTTGATACAGACTTACATTCGGATGCAGCAGTTCCTCAACCTGTGCCTGATACTGATCCAGAAGGAGAAGTACAGATAAATGACATGAAGATTGTTATTTGGGATGAGCCAATTGGACGCAATTGGTTTGTTGCAATTTGTCTGGGTTTAAATAATGATGGCACATTTGAAATGGAACACTTATGCAGATGTTCTGCAGAACCTTCAGACTCTTTCAGATGGAAACACCCAAATAAAGTGGATATACAAACTGTTCAACATGTACAAATTCTCCCTTGTAATGTTGTCGGTAACTGGAATATTAAGGGCCGCTCCAATATATTTGAACTTAGCAACTGGCCTGTGATCAGTGCATTGTTTTTGTCATTTTATTAATTTGAATTAATATAAATTAGAGCAGCACCATGATATGATATATAGGGTGCAAACAATAATCTTCATTATTTATCTATATATTTCAAATACAGTACAAAGAAATTACAATTGGATAGCGGTAGATAAGAAAATTTTAGAAAACACGCATCGGTGGAACGAAAACTTCAAGATGCTAGCAATTCCTCAATTCAGCATGAAATATGTCATATAATATGTCATAATGACCAGCTCAATGAACTGGTTCAAATGAGCCACGACTCTTCTCAATTTGAAGAC
>JAUCBJ010008321.1:0-46399 GCA_032718475.1 Nemertoderma westbladi | reverse complement strand
GTTAAATGATCGTTTATTGTTTTGGTTAGAAAATCCCGCCTCTGTAACCTGCTCCTTTCCCTCAATTAGTTAAGTGGGGGGTTGTATGTATAGATTAGGTTAGCTTCCGTCGCTAGTAGTTCGGGTATGTTTGTGGATTGTTTTATGGTTGCGGTGCGTAGATTTTCTAAACCACAACCGTATATGTGCCTAGCTAGGAGTATGTCTTCGTGTGTTTTTCCGTCATTGGCTCGTGAGGGGTAGTGTCGTATGTTGTTGCGGTGTCCATTAAAGCGTTCGTGAAGTTTCTGTCTCGTTTGGCCTATGTAGTATAGAGTAGGGTGGCAGTGGCACCAGGCCAAGTAACATACAGTGTGGGACTTACATGTATAGTGTCCTTTTATCTTTTCACCCCATGGTGTCTGTTGTATGTTAGTGATAGTTTTGCATGTAAGGCAGCGGCTAGAGTTACATGGCTCATTAGTGGTGTTATTTGTGTGTGTTTGCGATTGAGTTTTATTTCTGGTTAGTATTTGTCCTAGTGATGTGGGGTTCTTCGTGACTACATTAATGTTGATGTCAAGATCGTAGTTTTTGGAGTATCTACGTACAGTATTTTGGAATATGCCCTTCATCTGTTGGTTAGTGGATAGGTAAAATGTGGGTTTCGAGTTAGTGTCTTTAGGTCTAGTTTGGGGAGTCCAATGTCTAAGTTTGTTAAGGAGGTTCTGGGGGTACTGCCTGAGTAGACATTCGCCAAGGAATTCGTCTCTGAGTTTGGTATAGTCGTTAGACTCGCTACATCTGCGGTGGATGCGTAGGAGTTGGCTACGAATTACGGATAGTAGTAATTTCTTATCATGGAAGCTATTGTAGTGGATCGGGAGTTTATTGCTAGTTGGTTTTTTGTATAATGTAGTTGTTAGTGTTTCGTTGTTAATCTGTGTCAAGACGTCAAGGAATGGGAGTGATGTGTGGGAGTATTCAATGGTGGATATTTTTTTTTTTATTTTTTTTTTTTATTTTTATTTTTTTATCATCTTTACACTATGCTGCCGCTGGTGAATGCCTACCACTTCATCCGTTCGTTTAAACTTTATAGTGTAACTGTAACAAAATACTCACCTATGTCCACTGCCTCATCTGAGAAGATACTTAAATCCCTTCAAGGGGCGCAATATTTCCAGCGTGCTTCTATCTTCATCAACGAGATTGATAGAAAGAATGGTGAAAGTGACATAACTAACTACCTGGCACTGAGGAATATTAAGGTTTATCGGATCACAATGCGAATAAACAGGAGCACTGACTCATACAATGCCCATATAGTTGTAAACTTATCGGATAAGGATAAGGTAATTAAACCTGGTTTCTGGCCCCCTGGCATAACTAGTCGGGAATGGAGGCATAACTAGTCGGGAATTGACACATAACCAACAAACCATACTAATTGAACCAATAATGTCACGTACAAGCCAGGTAGCAGACTACATGACCAAGCACTATATCAGCAGCGCCATAATGAATGTAACTTCAGTGCGACAAATAAACCATATACCTGCAACAGACCTGACACTCAGCGCCCTAACACTCAAGCAATGATAGCAAGCTCTATACACCCTTCCAGGCTCACATTAATCCAGAACAAATCCAAACCCCACTCGGCCCAACCGCACTATATTTAACATTGAAACCAAAGCGGTCAGTGGCAGCAGTTGTAAATCTTACAGAGATAACAACAAACTCACATGTTGTACATTTAATACGAGAGGAATAGTGTCTGACAGGAAGGGAGCGCACCACCGAGCTAAAATTATATTCACGGGAGTTTTCGGGGTCGCTGATTTCTTTGCCGATATCAGTATTAATATTTGGTGGAATCTAGTCGGGTCGTCGGTCGGTTGACTGTCTGGCAGTCTTACATTTTCTCTCAGTGGTTTTCAGATTTGAAATCCCCATTAAATTATGCTCTGGATGAAATAACAAAAAATTTATGGAATTTTTCTGATTTATTTAACTCCTATTGCCATGGAAACTAGAGATTACTGAAATTGTAAATTTAATAATAAGCAATAAAAAATGATCCAGATTGATGTTCAGATGACACATACCGCGTTTCATTTCATATATTATTGTGTAGTCTATGCCCAAATGATCGATTTGCAGTGGTTGTCATGGAAACTGAGAAATAGAACAACATAAATTGGATGCAGAATAAGTGATATAGTTGGGGTAGGGGTTGGTCCCAAGTCGTAATACCTTAACCTTATGCTTTACATTATCATTTAATCTATTTGAACATCTGTTTAGCATGGTTGCCATGGTAACTGTATTTTCTGATTAACCACAGTTGGCTCCGTTATGGCCGTTATAGTTTATTTGAAAAACCTCAAATTTCTATCTGTTATGGTTTTCTTACAAATATAGTTATTCATATAGACTTGAATGGTATCAAAACGTCTGTTTACAACGGTAGTCATGGAAACTGGAAAATAGAACAACCCTCCAATGGTTACCTTGTTGCTATGAAAAATCAATTTTACTAAGGAAAAAATGAAATTGAAAGTGATCCGCATATACTTTATTGAACATTAGCATTATTAGTAATAGAAATAATAATAAAATAAAATGAAATAAATTGGGAATTAGTATTGTGTTACCCCCGCACCCCGCTTTTAGCGGTACGCAGCAATCTTCGCCCGCGTCCAATCTTCGCCCTCAAAATGAGCAACTATCGCCCGGCGGAAACCTTCGCCCGCAGGCAAACTTCGCCCGCGAGCAACCTTCGCCCACTAAAAAATTATTATTTTGGTTAGAAAAAGCCGTCTCTTTAACCTGCTCCTTTCCCTCAATTGGTAACTAAAAATGGTTACTAACACAAATTGTATTGGACGAAGGTTGCTCGCGGGCGAATATTGTCTTGCGGGCGAAGGTTGGACGCGGGCGAAGGTTGGACGCGGGCGAAGGTTGCACCCAACCGCTTTTAGCCTAAACTAACTATGGTAGGGAAAAAAATAAGTTGCTCAACATTTCGCAAGAAATATGAGAATACATCCTGTGATTCTCATATTACAACATGATTAAATGTACGACCCTTTGATAAAACCGAGCATCGCCCTGCAGGATGTGACGTAACTTTTGTTTAAGAGAATGGCGGTAAAGAGACCTCAAACTTCTCATCAATCTGTGTGTGGAGGGCTAGTATTATACTAATTTGTATTCACTAACCGCGATTCAAATCTGGTAAGAAGTTCGGTGCGAATCGTATAGTCGAACAATTCCATCTCTTGTGTTTGAACTGATGCAAACACTCGTTGGTTATGACGTCGCCAGCCACCTCCAGACTCTTCATGATGTCAACGTTACGACGACACATCTTCCGTTGTTTCGACAAGAGACTCGGTACTTGTTTGCAATGCTCCGGAAAATCCCACGTAGAATTATCATTGGCGTGCATTATTTCCCTTGAAAAAATATAATAGTAATTATTATATAAGGCTGTAAAACAAACGTATGTTTCACTATTCATAATTATCTAATATGATAAAAAAACCTTTGATTTTCTCCACAGCAATTAATAATAATATTGAATTATTTAATATTTAAGGGAGAGTATGGAGTACTACATATTTTTACTAAACTCCCTGGCAAAACATCAAATGAATATAAAATATAAAATTTGTTGAGATCTTCTCCACACCAGTTGATTTTATCCTTCTCTCAAATCACCTTAAAAACCTTAATTCAAATACTGTAAATTATTACAATTTAATATTTAAAAAATAATTACATTAAATTAAACTTACAGCCATTTTATTGAGTGAACATATGAATTGTGTTGTACGAGAATGAAAGTTAGAATAAGAATTTCTAATGGAATCCAGTAGAACATTTTCCATCCGCAGGGAGAATGCATCATTCCTCTATAGAATACTAACATTCAGTTTGTTGTGAGTAAATATTCTGTCCAATATGAAATATAGATCAAATATAAAAAACGAAAATATTAAATTCTAATTTTAATCTTCAAGTTACTAAATAAAAATACGCGAGCAAAGTTTTAATAAAATAAAATGAATGAAATAAAAAAAATAAATTGGAGTTATAATGAGGCAACCTTGTCGAATGTGAACCGTTGACGTGGTGGGCTGCCACATACGATATCCCCAACACAATCACGCACCCAGTGAGTAGCTGCAGCCTCAGATGCATCCCCCTACCATATGAATAATGCATTATTTACGGGGAAATATTCTGAAAGGCCAATTATATCTCCAGGGTTATAATATCTAAAAGCTTACAAACACAGGTAAATCGATACTTTCTGCTGCGTTCCAAGCCTGTAGCTGGTCCCAGCAGCGTGGGATGGGATCCCTCCCCTACGTTATATGGCGTGCAGTGAGACTAGTCAACGCTCACGAACTGTACCAATCTAAGAAGCAATCAATTTAATCGGATTTGCTCGTCACTAAATCCAAAAGATTTATATTTTGTAATAGTATTGTACCTGGGCCTCTGGCTGGCTTCAATCACTCAATTGATTTGTTTATCATTCATCAGCAATTCTGGAAAAATTACCTGGCCTTCTTCATCGATTTATGAAGATTTAAAAAAAATTTACAAACAGAAGTTGTTTTTTATGGTCACATAAATATCGTTTAAGAAAATATTTAGTTATCGTTCCAGTTGAGAAGTCCTAGTCCACAAATTGGTTGATTTTATAGGTGTCGATGAAATAAACCGACAAAAACATATAATTCTATATGTTCTATCTTACTTTAATGTTGAAGGCAATCATCTCTAGCCTTGATTTAAGTGCAATTCAATGATGTTTGATGGGCTTAACGTTGAATGTTTATGTCCGAACCGGGACGTAGTTATTTGAAAGTAGAAAGATCATGTGAGACCCGGACCTTAGTGTGCACTGCACTTTGACCATGACATTAGATACAGGGGGGAAAATTTGACGCAAATCCCATCTCGGCGAATTAATATCCCGCCTCAATGTTATATTACCAATTTAGAGAAAGGAACAGGTTACAGTGTCGCGTTATTCTAACCAAAAATATAAACTAAAGTCAATAGAACAGGTTACAGTTTTATTTTTTGGAGTAATCAGCCGTTATTTGCCGACAATTAGATGGATTAAATTTTATTGCGTTGAAAGTCCCCTCCTCCCCATCAGTGATACTCACTCCTCAACCATACACTTCAAATATAATTTCACAGCGGAAAATTAAGTCTAATACAATTACCATAGCACCATAGACTGATGCTGAGCGATAAAGTATTGTAGGTTAAATTTTAGAATAAAATAATTAAGCAGATATTTAAGCAGATTTTTGCGGAATAATAAATGTATTGAATAATAAATACAATTCGACAATTAAATATTTACAGTACTGGTACAAAAGTTTAATCACCGGAAATACTTGTAAAAGTTTAAGAATTACGTTTTGAACTATTAGGCAAATTAGTTTAATATACCACGACAACTAACTCAACCAATTAACCATTCCTAATAGAGCTAATAATCGATATTATCTCATCGACTTTGAATTACAATAACTTTCTGTTTTTTACGAATAATGAAAGAAAAAATTTCTAAGTATCACAAGAACTTGGCTAAGCGGTAAATCCCAAATCGTTCCTCTACTAACTGATCTAAGGGCTCGCTATCAATGGTTTATTGTATATCTACCAGTCCTACCAATCAGAGTTGGGTATATACACTGGGGCCAAATCACTGCGCAATAGGAACCTACAAAGCACCTCATCCAATCAGATCAGATAACATTGTCCATAGCTCCCTCCCTGTGGGTTATCAATGGGACCATTAGTGCGTGAAATCGGATAGGGGCGGGCTCTTGCGGCTAATGATTAGTGCGTGATTGATGGTAATTACTACTGTAGTAGCCCCCCAGTTAGTACTGTACTGTACTGTAACACCGTACTGCCGTAAAGGCGGGTATTTTCTTGTGAGTTGCATTTAAACAGGACGGTTAAATAATTAGCCAATAATAATGTGGATTTTAAATTCACAAAAAATACTGTTTAATAGGAATTAAAAAAAAATACTAGATCACCGTAAAATTTAACCTATCTTAATATCGCATTTCCTCTAAGAAGCTGGACTAAGTATAAGGTGGCTAAATTTTTTGTACAGTATTTTTGAGAATAGATAGGTAAGCACATATACAGGGTTAAAGGCACGTGTGTTTGTCAATACATTGGACTATTACGCTTCCTCTGAGGAATTGGTTCAACAGAATGGCTTGATATTATTATGGGAATTAATTTAGCATGTGTCTCGAACGTGGAACCAAAAAAAATAAAAAAAGTCATTTAGTAAAACTAAAAAGTAAAAAAGTACAGTGCTCATTAAACTATCATTTAAGGATGCGCCCTTGCTACACCCTTCAAAGCATTCGTGCCGAAACGAAAACTATATTGGCCCACTTGCGGCGGTTGAACCCTCGACATCCAAGATATGTGAATTAAGTGCAACCGCTACACCAAGGTGCAAATAAAAAAAACTGCGACGAGTTCTGTAAAGTTTGTTTGTTTCACAATTATTATACAACTACAAAACGAATATTTATTTAAAAAAATTGATTAAATTGATAATTCAGATAAATACTCTCTTTTCATACTAATTAGGCCTGCATACAGTCAAAAAATGTTTAAGTCGACATTACTTCGATATTAAAATACAGTTGTATCGTGGAAAGTTGTAATCTTGAGTTAAATTGTAATGTAACAATTTTCGAATAAAATAATGATTCCACATTCCAAGGTAGTGCTGGCAGATAAGCTACTGTATAATATACTGTAATAGTTAATTCTATGAAACCTTTTCTGTTCCCATCAACTGCCTAAAGGCGATGTACAGTATTAATTACGAATTATACCGCGTCAATCATTAATTCTCCATTATTAAAATGATTTACGGTTGAGTAATTTTAACGGTCTCATTAAATCAGCTTACAGTGAGGACAGTTTGAGGATGTAAGACTTTTAGGCCTAAGTTAAATTAACACCTGTGATATTTGGCTTGTAAATACGGCCTGGTTTCGTATACAGTTCATCTAAGCTACTTTATATTATATAGGCCTACTGAAACTTGTTTTGCGTTGTTACAATAGCTCCCAATAATAATTGATCAGTATGTGTTGTGTAGGCCTATAAGGTATGTGATTAGGGTAGTAGGCCTATAACATTATTTTTCACATAAACCCAATTTATTATGGAAGGATAATTATTTTTAGTAGAGAATACATTTTGGGATATTTCGAGCCACAGTAAAGAGATGACAGCCCAGTTTTTAGGTCCGCGTAGCGAGACCTCTAGTATTCACTCCGTTGTTGCTGTTGTTTGTTGTTGTTGGTGTTGCTAATTTCTCGTTGGGTTTTGGTATTAAGGCTTGATATGGCCCCAGTCTGCCAGTGGCTCAGTTGGCAGAGCGTGGGACTTGGAATCTCTAGGGACCGAGAGTTCAATCCCCCCATTCCGGTGAATGTTTTTTGTTGTAAGATTGGTAGTAAAGCCATTCAAGGAGACAGTTCATGCGTAAGTCTGTTAGTAGACGCGGACCTTTGCGCGATTTCGCGCTTGTTTTTTTTAAGAAAGTGACTCCGTTGCATTGCTATTTTTCCAAAAATCAGATAAGAAAAGTAAACAAATATTTCAGCACTCGCAGCTCACACATTAAGAAAATGAAAGTAAATTGTGTATACCGGTAAGATATTTCTACCCCTGCCATACAGGACAGTTACAGACAGGCTGACAGCATGACGAGCTACAATGTCAATGTGGACCGGTAAAAAGGAGTTCTGGCAGTCTGGTAGTATTGTACTGTAGTAGGCAGGTAGGGCCTACTGAAACTGTACGTACATACAATTTTATAATCTTAATACTGTGGGGCGAGCCACGAAGAGTCTCTCTGGTTAGTTGAATGAATGAAATAAATAATTGTTTTACTGTTCCGAATATCAATGTTTATTTCTGTAGGCCAACTTACTGTATTATTATTTAATCTAAATGTACATAATAGTTTAAATAAATTATTTCACAATTTCATTCCAATTCATACTGCTTACGCAATTTAGGTATAATAATTATATATTAGGTATAGGTATAGGTATATTAGGTATAATAATTATATATTAGGTATATATTAGGTATATTAAATGGCAGGATTGTTTTTAATTAAAATTTTTACAGAGCAAACAAGTATATTGTATTTAACTGAAAGTTAATTTATTTCGGTAAGTAGGCCTTGCGGTTTGTTAGTTTAGTTAGTATAATAAGTATCAAATATATTACGTGCTGCTGTACAGTAAACGCGGCTTTGCGTTATTGAATTACAGAATTGGCGGTACAAAGTACATTAATAGGGATCAGGCATATTGCATTTATATAATTGTTGTTGTAAATGTACAATAATATGCGCCACTTTTATTTTAGTAACTGCAATGTGTATTTCATTTGTACCTGCAACCGATTGATTGGTGGTGTGGGTAAATTTCTCAAAACCTGATTTTGTGATACAGTCGCTTAATTTTAATTTGTATCTCATAACTGGACCTCGTGCTGCGCGAAGGCCCCACGAACGTGTAATACAGTAATGCTGTAATGCGGGTACTTGAATATGGAATACAGTACAGCAGTAGGTGGTAGGCCCGGTGTCCCAGGCGAATTTTTAAAAAAATTAATAGTAAGAAAAATTGTAGTATTTTTCAAATAAAATAATGTTCTATAACTACAGAACTAGGCCTATAATACTATATTCGACATTAGTATAGTACCGGTATTACATATTACTGTATTACTACTGCTGTACTGTTGTATTCGTATTTTCGGTAGTTTGCTCTAGGCCTTTTCATGCTTTTAGTTACTGTATGCACTAGCACTTCATTTTGCACTTAGCACTAGCTTCGTGCTACTGTCATTGACTGTCCTCCCTGCCTCCGTAGTCGTACGTACTGGTATCCTTAGCACTAGCTTCGTCTGTTCGTCCTACTGTAATTGACTGTCCTACGTAGTCCTACGTACTGGTACCCTTAGCACTACTGCACTAGCTTCGTCTGTTCGTCCTACTGTAATTGACTGTCCTACGTAGTCCTCCGTAGTCCGTACTGATACTATACGTACTTAAATGTTCAATATCATATCCTTATTTAATTTATAGGCCTTAGTACCTTTAATCATGTGAGTTACTGTGCTCGTGCTGTTCATATAGTGATATACCTACCAGGGGTGGAAAAAACCTAAAAAAAAATAGGTTTAGGTTTTTTGCTTAGGTTTTTTAATAAAACCTAAAGGTTTTTTAGGTTTTTAAGGTTTTTTATTATACTGTTATACAGTTCTGCAGTTATATCCGTATATAGATATTACAAAATTCTATAATTAATATAATTTGAACAAATTCGATTATCTGATTATAGTGTATAGAGGATGCATGTGTATACTGGTATAATTAGCATTAGCACTATCTGCTATACTACTATCTGGCTATAGGCAATAGGCCTACAGCGCTACAGCTATAAAATGTATACTGTTAGAATCTCCTATTAATGCTCTATATAGTATTGCCTAGTACAGTTAGCACAAAAATTTATTATTAATTAATTAATTAATTGCTGACAAACAGTGTTTATGTTGATCAAGAAAATATCGGGCAAAGTGAAGTTGTCCCAAAAGGCAAAGCACCCCTATTTCTGTATTTTAAAGTAAATTTAACTAAAAAAACCTAAAAAACCTATTTTTGATGCAATTTTCAAAAGTAGGTGATTTAAAAAAAACCTAGGTGCTAAAAAACCTACTTTGCCAGCCCTGATACCTACTGTAAAACTAATAGGCCCACTACTGCACTACTGCATACTTTGATACTGCACTACAGTATCAAATTAAAGTGCTACCGGCACTGCTAATGATACATATACCGTATTAATATTATTATTCCAATACCAGCATACTGCAATATTCGGTTGGGCCGTGGGCCCCGTTCTATTGTTCGAATCTCTAACCTAAAATGGATTCATCACCAGAAGAGCAATTTACGAAAGTAATGGAATCCCAAGACATTCCTTCTATAAACAGGTTGTTTATAGCAACACAGGTTAAATTGCAGAACCTAAAATTTAGTGACGAACAAAGTGAACTATTATGGGGTGGCATTCATAATATCGTGCTCGAATTATTAAACAAAGAGGAAATCATTAGAAAAGATAATACGGATCCTGTTAATATATCCAGGGCTGGTGACGATTTCCAATGTTTGCAATGCATTTTATCATTAATTCAAGCGATAGCCAATAACTTAAACGATTCTGTCCCAACTAAACTTTTTGAGACTGTACTGATTCTACACGATTTTCTCCCTAAGTTGCCGGTAGTTTCCGGTAAATATATTTTGCAACCGATGTTGGTTAGCATTAGCGAAACGTGGTGGAAGCGCGACCTTTTAAATAAAAACAAGGTCGTTACTAACTCATTTGACTGGCTACTAAATAAAGTCGCTACCCAAACATACTCAAAAGAAATAGTGAATCGCTTGTGGCGACTACATGATTCATTATTTCTTCAAACTTTTAATTCGTCTATAAAAAATAAATTAATATGTTCTGTAACAAATCGAAATACTTTATTAAGCAACGAAAACGGAAGACGCTTCCTTAGTTTCGTGTTTAACTATCTCAGCAATCGTGGGTGTATGTTAGATATGCACGTAGCCTTGAAGGATTGCCTGATTAGTTACGCTCATCCTGGGCACATAGGCGAGGTTTATTACCACACATGGAGACAATCAGAAGACGAGAATCGTGAGGAATTTGAGATAACTTGTTTGCGAGAGTTAATGTACTTGGCGGTAATAGTTAAGGATTCCAATGTAAGCGGGAAGATTCGTAAGTTTCTAAATCCCTTCCATGATCGTAAGTCCCAACCGGGCGTAGACGCGTTGCTACTGCGTCTATACGCCCCGTTCCTATGGCGTTCCCTCGAAGCCCCACACGACAGAGTTCGCGCTCAGGCCGCTCTCATTCTATTAGCTTCTTTCCCCATCCGAGATCCAACCGAATCTATTGCTAGTAATGAACTCCTCCTCGCTAAACAATGCACCCTCCTATTTAAACTAATGAAGGATCCATTCCCCGATGTGCGCTGTTGGGTTATCGAAGGGGTCTCTCGTTTGCTCGTCTCCTATTGGCGGCTACTTCCTATCGATTGGGTTAAGACTGTTATTGAGTTGATGGTTAATAAACTTATCAATAACGCCCACAATACCGTCGTTGTTTCTGTTATTAAGGTTTGTAGTTTATATATAAATTGGTGGATGTTATATATTATTGTAAAAAAATAGTAGTATTATTTGAATATGATATGATATTTGAATATGATTTTTCTAACCAAAACAATAAACGATGTTGTTTACAATTGAGGAAAAGTACCAGGTTACAGAGATGGCTTTTTTCGAACCAAAACAATAAACGATGTTGTTAACAATTGAAGGAGCAGGTTACAGAGACCAATAAACGATCTTGCTAACAATGTCGAATATAAAAATATATATAATAATATATAAAAAATTCTTTGGGACGAATTTAAATATTTTGGTGCGAAAGTTTGGAAATAAATATGTATTTAGACGTCGCTTTAATGTATATTGCTTACAGAAAACATGAAATTTGATGCTATCGTTTTGGGGCGGTAAAAAAGTATATTTGGTGCGAAAAGTATGTAATCTATGAAAGAAATAATTTGTGGTCAAAATAAAATATGCCAGACTTTTATAAATAAATTACATTAATAGGCCAATCTATCTATCTATGTTGGTCTCTATTTTACCGTCTTTAACTTCTTCTTTAAGGGCATCAACCACCTCTTCTCCAACCCTCTTTGCCACGCAACTCTCCGTAAGATTCTCCCCCTTATTGGCCACCGTTTCCACGACAAGGTGGAGACTGTCCGTCTTTCCATAACAAACGTCCTTCTCGCCACCAAGAAATGCCCCAACGTTACTGAATACTGGAACATAGTTCCTCTTAAAGAGATCCTCTATAGGTTGGCCATCGACGTGGATGCTGTGGCTATCAAGCTCGTTGAACTCACGGTTAACTCGTACATGCCCAGCTCGCTCGATGGTAAGGTAACCCTCGGTCGGTGTATGTACCTTGTGCAGTCCAACCCCAACGCAGCCAGGCGGTTCTATTCGTTCGTGCACCGCTTCGTCGATCTCGAGGGCTGCGTTCGGTTCATCTTGTGGGTTCTCATCCTGTTGGCGAGCATGGCGAAGCAACGGAGGTCGATTGAGGAGCAGGAGCAAGGGGAGGCGGCTAAGGAGAATGTACCAGGTGAGTGGGAGCAAGGGGAGGCGGCTAAGGAGAATGTACCAGGTGAGTGGGAGCAAAGGGAGACAGCTAAGGAGAATATACCAGGTGAGTGGGAGCAAGGGGAGGCGGCTAAGGAGAATGTACCAGGTGAGTGGGAGCAAGGGGAGGCGGCTAAGGAGAATGTACCCGGTGAGTGGGAGAAAGGGGAGGCGGCTAAGGAGAATGTACCAGGTGAGTGGGAGCAAGGGGAGGCGGCTAAATAGAATGTACGAGGTGAGCGGGAGCAAGGGGAGGCGGCTAAGGAGAATGTACCAGGTGAGTGGGAGCAAGGGGAGGCGGCTAAGGAGAATGTACCAGGTGAGTGGGAGCAAAGGGAGACAGCTAAGGAGAATGTACCAGGTGAGCGGGAGCAAGGGGAGGCGGCTAAGGAGAATGTACCAGGTGAGCGGGACCAAGGGGAGGCGGCTAAGGAGAATGTACCAGGTGAGTGGGAGCAAAGGGAGGCGGCTAAGGAGAATGTACCAGGTGAGCGGGAGCAAGGGGAGGCGGCTAAGGAGAATGTACCAGGTGAGCGGGAGCAAGGGGAGGCGGCTAAGGAGAATGTACCAGGTGAGTGGGAGCAAAGGGAGGCGGCTAAGGAGAATGTACCAGGTGAGCGGGAGCAAGGGGAGGCGGCTAAGGAGAATGTACCAGGTGAGTGGGAGCAAAGGGAGGCGGCTAAGGAGAATGTACCAGGTGAGCGGGAGCAAAGGGAGGCGGCTAAGGAGAATGTACCAGGTGAGCGGGACCAAGGGGAGGCGGCTAAGGAGAATGTACCAGGTGAGTGGGAGCAAAGGGAGGCGGCTAAGGAGAATGTACCAGGTGAGCGGGAGCAAGGGGAGGCGGCTAAGGAGAATGTACCAGGTGAGTGGGAGCAAAGGGAGGCGGCTAAGGAGAATGTACCAGGTGAGCGGGAGCAAAGGGAGGCGGCTAAGGAGAATGTACCAGGTGAGTGGGAGCAAGGGGAGGCGGCTAAGGAGAATGTACCAGGTGAGTGGGAGCAAGGGGAGGCGGCTAAGGAGAATGTACCAGGTGAGTGGGAGCAAGGGGAGGCGGCTAAGGAGAATGTACCAGGTGAGTGGGAGCAAGGGGAGGCGGCTAAGGAGAATGTACCAGGTGAGTGGGAGCAAGGGGAGGCGGCTAAGGAGAATGTACCAGGTGAGTGGGAGCAAGGGGAGGCGGCTAAGGAGAATGTACCAGGTGAGTGGGAGCAAGGGGAGGCAGCTAAGGAGAATGTACCAGGTGAGTGGGAGCAAGGGGAGGCAGCTAAGGAGAATGTACCAGGTGAGCGGGAGCAAGGGGAGGCGGCTAAGGAGAATGTACCAGGTGAGTGGGAGCAAGGGGAGGCGGCTAAGGAGAATGTACCAGGTGAGTGGGAGCAAGGGGAGGCGGCTAAGGAGAATGTACCAGGTGAGTGGGAGCAAGGGGAGGCGGCTAAGGAGAATGTACCAGGTGAGTGGGAGCAAGGGGAGGCGGCTAAGGAGAATGTACCAGGTGAGTGGGAGCAAGGGGAGGCGGCTAAGGAGAATGTACCAGGTGAGTGGGAGCAAGGGGAGGCGGCTAAGGAGAATGTACCAGGTGAGTGGGAGCAAGGGGAGGCGGCTAAGGAGAATGTACCAGGTGAGTGGGAGCAAGGGGAGGCGGCTAAGGAGAATGTACCAGGTGAGTGGGAGCAAGGGGAGGCGGCTAAGGAGAATGTACCAGGTGAGTGGGAGCAAGGGGAGGCAGCTAAGGAGAATGTACCAGGTGAGTGGGAGCAAGGGGAGGCAGCTAAGGAGAATGTACCAGGTGAGCGGGAGCAAGGGGAGGCGGCTAAGGAGAATGTACCAGGTGAGCGGGAGCAAGGGGAGGCAGCTAAGGAGAATGTACCAGGTGAGCGGGAGCAAGGGGAGGCGGCTAAGGAGAATGTACCAGGTGAGTGGGAGCAAGGGGAGGCGGCTAAGGAGAATGTACCAGGTGAGTGGGAGCAAGGGGAGGCGGCTAAGGAGAATGTACCAGGTGAGTGGGAGCAAGGGGAGGCGGCTAAGGAGAATGTACCAGGTGAGTGGGAGCAAGGGGAGGCGGCTAAGGAGAATGTACCAGGTGAGTGGGAGCAAGGGGAGGCAGCTAAGGAGAATGTACCAGGTGAGTGGGAGCAAGGGGAGGCGGCTAAGGAGAATGTACCAGGTGAGTGGGAGCAAGGGGAGGCGGCTAAGGAGAATGTACCAGGTGAGTGGGAGCAAGGGGAGGCGGCTAAGGAGAATGTACCAGGTGAGCGGGAGCAAGGGGAGGCGGCTAAGGAGAATGTACCAGGTGAGTGGGAGCAAGGGGAGGCGGCTAAGGAGAATGTACCAGGTGAGTGGGAGCAAGGGGAGGCGGCTAAGGAGAATGTACCAGGTGAGTGGGAGCAAGGGGAGGCGGCTAAGGAGAATGTACCAGGTGAGCGGGAGCAAGGGGAGGCGGCTAAGGAGAATGTACCAGGTGAGTTGTAAAGTAATGATAATTTACGAGGGACCATGTAATTGCGGTTGGTTGGGCTGGAATCTTCCTTCATACCGGTAATTAAGTTTTATTTGAATATTAATATGAAGTTACAAACACCTGCTTGCATATGCGATGCCGGATTATAATACCTTGCATAGAGCAAATGAGAGATAGCCCAAATTAATTACCATACGCTACAAAAAAAATGTACAAAAGTCCTCAGGGTTTCCACACCGGTTCGAGCCAATGTTACTGATTATACATCAGGATTGGGATATTTTGATCTCAAATTCTCGAAGCTCTTATATTACCTAAGATGGTGATAGAAGGAGATAATTAATTGGTCACAATGAGTACGGTATTTGAGTTCTATATACTCAACCCGAGAAACCATCTCGCGAAACTATTTATAGAGAATTAACATGCAGTTATTCACCGTCAGTATAATAATTTATTTACCTCGTGGGGGTTGCCTTAAACCAGAAGGCTCCCTTCCCCTCCGTATTAATTATGCAGTTCCAGAACGTTAATTCATTCCAGTTGTTAAAACGTTTGTGTTTATGAATCGGGTTTCCATGCAACTAAAAAGTCGCAAAAAAATTTAGTTTCAAAGCAATTGAGTAAACATATGATTATGAATGGGAGAATCTTTTAGGCTCGTTAAGCCAAGGAATACCTGTTCACCACCATGGGTGATCTTCCACAGTAAACCCTTCCACTCCGTTTCCTAAAGGAATGTCTGTTCACCACCATGGGTGATCTTCCACAGTAAACCCTTCCACTATGTTTCTCAAGTTGCCTTGGTTCCCGTTTATCGACCACTGTAGGATGAAAGCCGGGGTTGGGCTAGGCTGCAGCATTTAAAACACTGTGCCAAAATAGTGCTGCCCCATCTAGGGATCGAACCAGGGCTCCCTAATTGGA
The DNA here is from genome assembly GCA_032718475.1 of Nemertoderma westbladi. Classification (NCBI taxonomy): domain Eukaryota; kingdom Metazoa; phylum Xenacoelomorpha; order Nemertodermatida; family Nemertodermatidae; genus Nemertoderma; species Nemertoderma westbladi. The sequence goes on along the minus strand of JAUCBJ010008321.1, from coordinate 30,662 downwards.
AGCCCAGGAATGTCACCACTAGATCAAGCTGCTGCTAAACATATGATTATATATATTCTATTTTATGATATGATATGTTACATGATACATGATACATATGATGCATATATTATTATTATACATATATGATACATTATGATACATATAATGAGTCTTTGACCAATAATTACTTTGAATTATCCACCTCAATTGTATCGAGAATTGTAACAGCTGTGTTAAATTCTAATAATAATAATAAAAAAATATGTTAAGTTTGTTAATTTAATTACAGAAGAAGAAGTTGCTGGTATAGATTCCGACGTGTTGAGTTTGGATCACACAGGATTAATATCGGGAATGTTGGAAGCGGTTGCCATCCTGTGGGTTCGGATAAACCACAACCTATCGAAACCGGACAACCAACGACTAAAGAAGAAGTTATGGATCAAATCGTCGGCGGCTCTCCCGTTGGTGCTGCGAGCCTTCCAGGATCCGGCGTGCGTGGCTGCGTGCACGATAATAGCGGGATACCTCCCGCCGGCCTCCTTACCGGCTATAAGTAAATCCTTCCTGTCGCGGTTGAAACACCTCGACGTGGAGGAAGAGCAATGCCTCAAGGAGATAGGAGGAGGCGATGGTAAACGAGTCCCCCGTAGGGAGGAGGGGAAGAAGCGGGAGTGGAGGGATCGCATTGCGCCTCTTATATTTACAATCTGCCAGTGGAATCAGTCAGTTCAGTTACTCGATCTGATATCGGATTGGTTGGAATCCGCGTTGCTTCCGTCTCCGACTCCGACTAACAGACGTCGCGTTGTCCGTATCACGGAGCCGGATCCTCCGCGTCCCGCCTTGGCTCTGGTCTACCTCGACGCGATCCTCACCGCCCATCGCGTCCGCTACATCGTACTCAACAACCCCCAACCCCGCACGCGTCTCGCCGCCCTGGCCGCCCTCCTACCGTCGACTCGTCGCTCGTTGCGCTCGTCCTTCTGTACCCGTCGTCTCGCCGACTTCCAGTTCGCGGTTCGCGCTAACCAACTGGTAATCCTCACGAACGCGATGCTAACCGACGATATATTTCTCGACCTTCTATCCCCAACTATCAGTTGGACACTCAGTGTTATAAACGACAACCCGGGAAATATAAACAACCCTTATTTGGTCACTTTATTGCCCTCTATAATTCACTTAGCAACTGATTTTCTTCCAATAACTTCCCAAATTCAAAACGAAGTTGTTTCTAATATTCTAGAAATTTTGATATTTTTTCTAGAACTTTCCGAATCTAGCGTTTCCATGGTTATTAAGTTTCTTTTCACTCTGACTTTCACCTCGGTTGATTCCGATTATTTTCTCTCGGCGGCGAACGTCTCCGAGATCGCCGCCACTCTCGCTCGTCTCCTCCCGGCCCTGTTGACCGCGATGGATTCCGCCGCCGGAACCGGGACGGAACGCGCCAACGGCCACCGACTCCGCGCGGTGTTGGCGGAATGGTCGCGGATTGGACGGATGAATCCGCGGCTGGGCGAGGCGTTCCGGTCCCCGGTCGCCGATTGGTTGATAGGCGTTGTTAAACGCCATCTAGCGGTAGAGTTCCCGGACGTAACTGAAGCGCGAGGGTTCGGACTTGTCGCCGGATTCATCGCGGAGTCGGTTTTTACCGACGACTGGGCGTCGAATTTCGTCGAACATCTAGTCTCCACAACCAATCACTCGGATCCTACTTCACTCTGTGTCGCCATCGTGTGGTTGAATGTGGTATCGCATTCGGTTAAGCCGATTCCCCCGGAACTCCGCCAGGCTGTTCTCGCTATTCAGTTCGGTTTGTCCAATTATCATTCGTACGCCCAAAGCCCCGAACCCCTCCAATCGGCGACTGACATGTGCGAGTCTGTTTTACTCCGACTACCATGAGGTCCACGTTTATTTATTTTATGATATTTCGCTCGTCAAATTTATTTTTTGTTATTTTTTTGTGACATTCTATGTCTGTAATTTTTTTTCTCAATAAATGGAATGAAAGTTGTTGTAGAATTAGTTTGGTTTTGTCGCAATTTAATAAATTTAGTAACATAATTATCAGCAATACTAGACATATTTCAAAATGTATTTATTTAAATATTATTTAATTTTAAAAACAATTCAGTACGTAGTGTTGTATGGTCAGTTTAGGTTTAAGTTAACAGTGCGGCAGTCTGGGATGAATTCAAATATAATTTACTTATTTACCGGTAAATAAAGTACAAGTTTTACTGTAATTTAGTTAGTTATTTTACGTAAAGAGTGAAAGTCAATATTTAATTTTGTTGATATTTAATTTAACTAATTATTTTTATGCAATAATTTAATGGTTCATTTTATAGATATAACAATAAATACCTAAAGTTTAGAAAATATAGTTTTTAAATATTTTAAAATTAGAGATCAACTTATTTTTGGGCATCTGCTGTATTTACTATATCAACATCTACAGAAATACAGAAAATATAACGTCAATCTAAGTCAGTCTAATTTATTTCTATTTAAGGAAATTATTCACCGTTTTTATGAGATTCGAAATATAGTAGCCAATATTATCGTTGGATTGATATCATATGTGTTTCAAAACAAAATGTCTAGAGTTGGAACGTCAATAGTGTATAAAGTCTACGACTGAGTTAAGGGAACCAAAATCCGCATATCATTGAAACATTTGGTGACCCAAAAATTAAGATGCTGCCTAATTTTAAATAATTGACTTTAGTGGGCGTTCATAAAGTATGTCACGCACTAGGGGGGGGGGGGGGGGGGGGGGGGGTCGAGCTTGCGTGACATTTTGTGACGGGGGGGGGGGGGGGGGGGGGGGTTGACTTTTGTGACGGTCACTGCTTTAATGTTAGCTTGACTTTGACTAACACATTTGTAGATGAGTGGGAAACTTTAAGGAAAAAACAATAAACTCAATAACATTGAATTTAATCCCTAACATTAACAGGGCACCCCTGCCTAGTCTGCTTTGTACATGTACATGTTAACTCCTGTAGTTTGAAGCTGCTAAAGTATGTATGTTTTTTAAAGGCTTTTAGTAAGAACTACTTCAGTCATAATGTTTCACTTTCTATTGTGCTTTCTAACTGTCCACGAAGCTAAGGAAAATCAACTACTTTCGCTAAGAAAGATTTTCCTTAGCTGAGATGGTCTATTCATAGTGGGCTGTTTTACTTGTATGGAGCAGATTTAGTGTTTTTTGATAGGTGAAAAAACTAGCCTTTAAAAGTACCCTGAAATTTTGCATGTATATACAACTCATCAAGGCGCGTCGTGTGGGATGGGTCTCATATCCAGGAAAAATCTGGTTTCCATGGCAACGGACTTAGAAAAAAGTCTATGTATTTCAAGTCAATATTTGTAACTCTATTTGTAGGAAAACTATAATACATATAAACTTGGGGTTTCTCAACACAACTATAAGGTCCATAGCAGAGCCGATTGAGGTTAAATAGAAAATCCAGTTACCTTGGCAACCGGGCTAAACAGATGTTAAAATTTTTAAAATGTTAATTTGAAGCCTAAGGTTAAGGTGTGATGACTTGGGACCAATCCCTACCCCCACTATATAACTTATTCTGCGTCCGAATTTGATTGTTCTATTTTGCAGTTACCATGACAACCGCTGAAAACAGATGTTTTTATACAACAATTATTCATTTGGACATAGACTTCACGATAAAATTTTACAAAACTGGGTATGTGTTATCTGGACCACTAGTTGGAACTTTTAGTGAAACTCAAAACATTCCAGAAATATCTAGTTACCATGGTAACTGGAGCTTATTAAAGTCAATATCATTCAAGTCTATATTTTTAACTCTTGTTTGTAGGAAAACTGTATTAGATATAAATATTGGGTTTCCCAACTCAACTATAAGGAAGGTCCTTAGAGGAGCCAATTGTGGTTAATTAGAAAATCCAGTTACCTTGGTAACCAGGCTAAACAGATGTTATAATTTAAAAAATTATAATTAGAAACACAAGTTAAAGGCATTATGACTTGGGACCAACCCCTACCACCATAATATCACTTATTCTGCATCCAATCTACGTTGTTCTATTTGCCAGTTACCTTGACAACCACTGCAAACAGACTTTTTAACAAATTAATAATTAATTTTGCACATAAACTACTCAATGAAGCTTCCTTGAAGTCGATGTGTCACCTGGAACCACAAACTAGATCTTAATGTAAAACTCAGCATTTCTAGAAAAGTCCAGTTACCTTGGCAATACCGGGAGTTCTTTTAACTCGGTAAATCAATGAACTGATGAGTCAAAGAGTGTCTAATTTTCCTTAGCTTCGTGGTTGCATTTCCTTTAGGAAATGCCTTTCTAGTAATGTAATAAATCCACGAAGCTAAGGAAAATCAACTACTTTCGCTAAGAAAGATTTTCCTTAGCTGAGATGGTCTATTCATAGTGGGCTATTTTACTTGTATGAGGCAGATTTGGTGTTTTTTGACTCGGCGAAAAAACTAGCCTTTAAAAGTACCCTGAAATTTTGCATGTATATACTACTCGATCGAGGCGCATCTTTTGGGCTGGGTCTCATATCCAGGAAAAATCTGGTTTCCATGGCAACGGACTTAGAAAAAAGTCTATGTATTTCAAGTCAATATTTGTAACTCTATTTGTAGGAAAACTATAATAGATATAAACTTGGGGTTTCTCAACACAACTATAAGGTCCATAGCAGAGCCGATTGAGGTTAAATAGAAAATCCAGTTACCTTGGCAACCGGGCTAAACAGATGTTAAAATTTATAAAATGTTAATTTGAAGCCTAAGGTTAAGGTGTTATGACTTGGGACCAACCCCTACCCCCACTATATAACTTATTCTGCGTCCGAATTACATTGTTCTATTTTGCAGTTACCATGACAACCGCTGAAAACAGATGTTTTTATTCAAAACTTATTCATTTGGACATAGACTTCACGATAAAATTTTACAAAACTGGGTATGTGTTATCTGGACCACTAGTTGGAACTTTTAGTGAAACTTAAATTATTCCAGAAATTTAGTTACCATGGTAACTGTAGTTTATTAAACTCTATATCATTCAAATCTATATTGATAACTCTATTTGTAGCAAAACTGTAATATATATAAACTTGGGGTTTTGCAACTCATCTATAAGATCCATATCCAAGCCGTTTGAGGTTAATTAGAAAATACAGTTACCATAGCAACAAGTCTAAACAGATGTTAAAATTTATAAAATGATAATTTGAAGCACAAGTTAATAGTATTATGACTTGGGACTAACCCCTACCCCCACTATATGACTTATTCTGCATCCGAATTACATTGTTCTATTTTTCAGTTTCCATGACAACCACTGCAAACAGATGCATTTTGATAGAAAATCGGTAATTTGGACATAAACTACAATATTTTCTGAAACTCAGTATATGTGTTATCTGAACCACAATCTGTACTGAATTTTTTTTCAAAGGTTAAAGCAACAGTTCCAGAGAACTCTAGTTTCCATGGGAATAGAAGTTAATTATTGACAATTGCTACTAAACGAGGCTAAGCAACGAACCAAAGTGTGGCCGTTTGTTTAATTTTCCTTAGCTTCGTGGTTGCATTTCCTTTAGGAAATGCCTTTCTCGTATAAATTTGGGGTTTTGCAACTCATCTGTAAGGTCCATAGTCCACGAAGCTAAGGAAAATCAACTACTTTCGCTAAGAAAGATTTTCCTTAGCTGAGATGGTCTATTCATAGTGGGCTATTTTACTTGTATGGAGCAGATTTGTTTTTTTTTGATAGGTGAAAAAACTAGCCTTTAAAAGTACCCTGAAATTTTGCATGTATATACTACTCGACGAGGCGCATCTTTTGGGCCGGGTCTCATATCCAGGAAAAATCTGGTTTCCATGGCAACGGACTTCAAAAAAAGTCTATGTATTTCAAGTCAATATTTATAACTCTATTTGTAGGAAAACTATAATAGATATAAACTTGGGGTTTCGCAACACAACTATAAGGTCCATAGCAGATCCGATTGAGGCTAAATAGAAAATCCAGTTACCTTGGCAACCGGGATAAACAGATGTTAAAATTTATAAAATGTAAATTTGAGGCCTAAAGGCAAGGTGTTATGACTTGGGACCAACCCCTACCCCCACTATATAACTTATTCTGCATCTGAATTACATTGTTCTATTTTTCAGTTACCATGACAACCGCTGAAAACAGATGTTTTTATTCAAAACTTATTCATTTGGACATAGACTTCACGATAAAATTTTACAAAACTGGGTATGTGTTATCTGGACCTCTAGTTGGAACTTTTAGTGAAACTTAAATTATTCCAGAAATTTAGTTACCATGGTAACTGTAGTTTATTAAACTCTATATCATTCAAATCTATATTGATAACTCTATTTGTAGCAAAACTGTAATATATATAAACTTGGGGTTTTGCAACTCATCTATAAGGTCCATATACAAGCCGTTCGAAGTTAATTAGAAAATCCAGTTACCATAGCAACAAGACTAAACAGATGTTAAAATTAATAAAATGATAATTTGAAGCACAAGTTAATAGTATTATGACTTGGGATTAACCCCTACCCCCACTATATGACTTATTCTGCATCCGAATTACATTGTTCTATTTTTCAGTTTCCATGACAACCACTGCAAACAGATGCATTTTGATAGAAAATCTGTAATTTGGACATAAACTACAATATTTTCTGAAACTCGATATGTGTTATCTGAACCACAATCTGGACTGAATCTTTTTTCAAAGGTAAAACCAACAGTTCCAGAGAACTCTAGTTTCCATGGGAATAGAAGTTATTTATTGGCAAATGCTACTAAACTAGGCTAAGCAACGAACCAAATTGTGGCCGTTTGTTTAATTTTCCTTAGCTTCGTGGTTGCATTTCCTTTAGGAAATGCCTTTCTAGTTATTAAATTATTGAATTAAAATATTTTTCGTCTGGGGGGAGGGGGGGGGGGGATATAAATTTACGAAAAAAAATTTTTGTGACAGAGGGGGGGGGGGGGGCAAAAAACTGGAAAATTTGCGTGGCATACATTATGAACACCCCCTTAATGTTAATTATTTTATATTCCATTATTAATGATATATTTACTTTTATGCAATAAATGGTACATTTTAATCTACCGTAACAATTGCTGATATTATATCTGAAAATCCACTTTTTCTCATTTAATTGCATAGAAGACAGTGAAAAAAAAAACTTCTTTTGATGGCGGATAGATTGGATGATCCATGAAAAAATTTCGGTTGTAGTTTTTTTTGCAATAATAGTACACTTTATATGTACCCTAACTAAAATGCTAGTTATTTATATGCAATAATTGGTACGTTTTTTTTATTAGCGATATTTTTATGCAACAACTTGGTACAATTTATGTACCATGATGTATTTTTTTGCAGTAATGGTATATTTTATGTACCGGTTTTTATTATTCGAATTTTGAGTTTATTTTGGTATAAAGATTAAATTCGGTTCAATACAATAATTTATTGAACTGAATAATTCGCTATTTATTAGCGAATTAAAACGCTAAGTATTTATATATTTCCCAATTGTTCAAGATTAATCTAGTATTTTTTTCATTATTGCATTTCTCCGAAATATTATTTCCTAAATTGTGTCTAATATTTACTTTATTTTTTAATTCATCGCCATTTTTATTTTCAGTTTTTTACACTTGTGTACATTTATTTTACTGTTTTATATTGTATCAATATAAAGTAACAACTTGTTGAAAGAACAATAATTTAAAAATTTATGTTAAAGTTAAAGCTGTACGGAGTAATAAAGTAAAAAGGGGATATTAAACGGGATTAAATTTTTCGTGATTTCCGGGATCACGATTGCAATTTTGAACTAATTTTAGTTTGTGACGGTGAAAGTACGAAACGGGTTTTGGGAAACTTTATATCACTTTATATTTCACTCTGCTGAAATATTAGTCAAAGATAAAATGATATTAAAATTAACTTATAGCTGATTAATGGGATGGTTTACTGGGATTATTCAATCAATACATTTCTGTTCTGGTACAATTATTTATCAGATATTCAAGAAATTTACTTAAAGATTTATTTAAGCTGCAAGAAAGATTTCATATTAATTATTAGGATCGGCATGCTGCATTGCAGCTGCTAATATTAGCTAATTATTAGCTCATATTAACGTATCGCAGCGAGGCACTTCATACTGTGGACCTATAAGGCATCACGGTGAGGCTTTTTATGAACAGCATAATGACTTATAATGGATAGGAGCCATGTTTGGACATAATGTAGCATCAAACAAGTAAATGTCTGGAGATTCAGCATTACAAGATATCTTCTGTATTCTTTCATGAACTGTATATTTACGAAACGAATGGTTTTATTCTATAGTTGTCTTCTTTTTCTGGGCAACACTGCGAATGTGTAGGGCGAACTTAGCATATGGGGGTACTATATGTACTGGTACCGCTGTTTCCACTGTTTCACCACAACCTGTTGTTCCCTGGTTAAAAACTTGGATGGATGTAGGTTGGGTTTACTACAGTATGTATGTTTTTTAGATTTTTTTTATATACTAACATTTTAGATGAGCCATTTATCTATCGTAATTTGCATTTCGTGTGACATTCACACAGACTTACCGACAGACAACGGTTGAAACATCAGACTGGCCCTGTGAGAGAGTTTCATAATTCGTGGAACAGTTACATTTTTAATGTAATATATATATATTATCCTTAATGCAATGTTAGACCTTTCTACTAACGTAATAACGTAGTAGCTTAAGAACAAAAAAAAATCATATATTAGATAATGAATTTAACACTACTGTAAACCCTTTAACCCTTCTGACATAATTTGAAATTATACTCGGAGATATAGGTACACTTATTGAAGACCACCAAATAAGCATCAAATAAAGACATTAATCTGACATTAAAACAGAGAAAATTCCACCAAACATTTATTTGGAATCGTTAAAAGAAGTCCATCGGAAAATAAGTAACCTAATTTCCTTTACATACGGCGTAGGCGTAACAGAAGCCATCGCAAATAGCCTCACACTGGTTTCCGGAAGGTGATCCTTTACCTGTGAACCCTATGGGTACGTCCGCCGGATCCATATAGGAAGCACTACAGGATATCAGCGTGGATCCAGCAGGACAGGTGGCCACAGGGCTCTTCTCCACTCCCTGTCCCTCATGGTAAATATCGTGAGCTCCGGTAGAACACATCACCTTGGCTGTAACCTCGCCTCCATTAGCGGAAGTCACCTCGCACTTTCGGAAATCCAATGTTGGATTAACTCCACCGCAATCTCCTTCACACTCGCAACCCAATATACTCGATCCTTCTGGGCACTGGGCAGTCGCAGAGCGGTATGAGGTTGGGCTCGTGTAAATGTCACCATCGATCACTCCGGGATTCAGCAAGAATTCTGAAGCCTTTGCTTCTTTTTTCATTCCTGTCACGGTGCTGTCATCAAATATCCTGTAGCATATGGCAGATACTTCGGTTCTCTCGGTGCAGTCGTCTCCATTAGGTTTACATTTGTCACCATCGATGACTCCTTTACCTCCTGGCTGTCCTGTCCCCCCTTTGGCATTGCAACTAGTCATCTCGTAACCGTTCGGACACTCGGTCACTGGGCAGACACCCTCCCCGAAAGCAGTCGGAATATACATGTCGTAAGCACTACTCATTTCCGTGCATGTTGCTACTGCGTTTGCTATTGGTGCATCCATGGGTGTATTTCCATTGTCAATCTGGCATTCAACTTGATTATTTGCATTGATTACCATCTTTGCACCTGTGCAATAGCTTGCGCTGCATTTGCAATCTGCCATCATGCTGCCCTCTGGACAAGTGGCTATGGCATCACCGTTAACAATCTTCACACCAGTAACTTGGCTGGGCGGGATGACTGAAGGTACTTCTTCAATATCTGGGACCTTTAACTTGTCTGGGGTGCAATATTCACCGCACCATTGTTCCATCCAATCGCGACGGATAAGGCACTCACCATTATCAGCGTATTCCTGACACTTTTCCTCAGTTGGCGGAACGTTGAGGGAAATAAGACCAGCCTCAAGATCAGCGCAAGCTTCGGCACATTCTCTGGCCATAAAACTGAAGAAATTAAAATAAATTGTATTGGACCAACGTTTATTTATTGTTAAAACTGTATTGTCTCTTCCGCCATGGTAACGGATAAATTGTATTTTAGCACAAACAATTTATAAAATATTTTACACACAATATGCATTCCAATAGGTAACACAACACGGAGTTATTTAGCTCAAACGATACGTAATGGTAAAGCGCTATTTGCCAATGCCAGATTGTTAAAAACGATGATTGTTGAAAAGATTAACAGTATCGATTTGTAATTTTTTGTAGGTTTTTCACTAATTTTCTCTATTAACTATTTTTTTCATTTATCTTTCATTACCGGAGTAGGCCTACCTACACACACAATCAGACACACTAACTTAAAACTGACTGACTGGCATTGTTTTGGCACTTAATTGGCCTACAATTGCGCAAACAAAAAGAAAATACATTTTCTGTAAAATAAATCTATCATTCGAGGTTTAGACCCCTAGAAGAGTTCCTATAAATATACATTTACATACTAAATATACATTGCATTTTATTTCTACGTATTTTACTAACTCAGGATTGTTTGTACATTCGCCATTTTTAGCCCATCCATTACATTCTTCTGTGGAATGACCAGGGTCTGTCCCGGGTTTAACTTCCGGGTCTCCATTCTTCTCACAACTCGCAGGGCAGTTGGTCCACATATATTGTGGATTCGTTTCACATTGACCATTTAGCGACCAATACCCGCAATTCGAATTCAAATCCTATTTGAAACAAAGACAAATTTGTAATAATTTTTTGCGATTTAAGTCCATATTTTGGCGATACATAATGTAAAACAGAAGAATATGAGTTGAAATACTGGGTTTTGCTCACCTTAGCTGTTGATGCACCACCACTAATTCCAGAACCTCCATTACCTTGAAGAATGCAGGAGAACCCATCACCATCGTATCCTTCATCACAAACACATTCATTACCTGTCGATGCATCGCAGTGGGCGTGAGATCCACAAGCTGCTTTGTTTGTGCACTCCAGGGTACCTCCATAGAGACATTCGCATATTTTCTCACATGTCTCTTTTGTATCTCCCCAATCGACTTTGTGTCCAGCGGGAGTGGTGCACTGTTGTTTGGTGCAGGTTATCCCGTCTCCTGCATACATATCGTCACAGGCGCATTCCTTAAGTCCGTTAGACAGAGTCTCGCAGTGGCCATTTGCTCCACACGGTTCACTATCAGTGCATACATTGTTTCCACTCTCATCGCATTCACACTGGTGCGCGCAGGTGCCCCATCTATCACCTATATCGTACTCTGACCCACCATCGGAACACTTTGTTGGGGTACATGTGTGTCCATTCCCACCGTAGCCATGGTTACAAACACAAGCAGCCACACCCCCGCGTGCTCCACAATGCGCATTAGCATCACACGGTGTCAATGCCTCCGTCTTTACTTGGTCCTTTCCCAGACACTCGTTACTAGTTTCACAATCTCCCCATGTTTCCCCTTTGTCGTGATAACTTCCATCATTGCTGGTGCATCCGCAGGTGGTATCTGATACACAATTGACACCAGACAGGACGTTCCCCACATCGCAAATACATCCATCATACTCACACTTTCCACTCGTGTCTGTCCTTGGCAAGTCCGGTTCATCACAGTAGGGTTGCTGAATAGGTGCACAAAATTCGTAATGAGAATTGGCATCGCATGCTTTAGGGCAGAAATCGGGTGTTCGCCAATTAGCAGGGATAGCATCTATGTTACGACACTCATTCTCATAGCCTTCATACGCGCTACAGAGTCGATCTTGATCATTCTTGAATTCACACATATCATAAACACAAGCTTCGTAGCGGTTCTTTGGATTTAAAGCAGTGTGGCAAGCAGCAAACTTTCCCGTGCTTGACCTCAATCCCTCGCACTTGCTCTCGGCCACAGCTCTGACATCGGCGGGACATGGATCTATCGGTACCGGGTTTTGGCATCCGGCCTCATCGGAATACTTGATCCAAGAATTTCCGTAAGACCATACACAGTTGGCGGGAGTGCCATCGCGTCTGAGATTATCGTCTCCGTAGTTGCCATTATTGTTCCCGCACATGCCGCAGACGTTGCCCTCCATACCGCATGTCCACACGTAGCCGGTGTTATCCTTGTGCCACCGGACATACAGCCCGTAATCCGTATACAACTGGAGATACTTTCCGCACATTTCGATAGCGATTTTATCTAGAGCCGGATAGTTGGGGACGTTAACAACCACACCATCAACTGTAATCTTCCAATCCGGACCCAGTTGGATATGTTTTCCGTATACATCGATCTCCATGTACTTTAAGAAGGTAACGGCAGAACCCCAACCGGGCTTCTGGTATTGTTTAGCTGTCACTTCGAAGTTGGGTAAGGATGCCGCGCAATTCTTTGTCCAGGTGTACCCACACCTACCTTGGTAATCCCATCGGCGTCCTGCAATTGTAATTACAATTTTCCATCATAAAAGAGCTTCTGGCGCACTAAAAAAATGTTGTTCTGAAGAGTTATTAGATAATAACTTAGTGCACCACAGCCACATGAGTTTGTATTTTGCATTGTTGCAAAAAAGTTGTGCATTGCGCACGAGTTTGTGACTAGGGCAGCAGTGTACACGAGTTTGTAACTAGTGCAGCAGTGTACACGAGTTTGTAACTAGGGCAGCAGTGTACACGAGTTTGTAACTAGTGCAGCAGTGTACAGGAGATTGTTTGTAGTGCAGAGTACACGACTTTGTAAGAATGCACAGTACACGGGTTTGTAAGTAGTGCCAAGTAGCACACGAGTTTATAAGTAGTGTAGTGCGCACGAGCATACGAAATTTTAAGTTGTACCTAAGTACACAGGATTGTAAGTAATGCAGAGCAATCATATTTGTAAGTAGTGCAGTTCACACGAGTTTGTACGTAGTGCAGAGTACACGAGTTTGTAAGTAGTGCAGGTCATTCGAAATTCTAAGTAGTGCAGTCCACACGAGTTTGTACGTAGTGCAGAGTACATGAGTTTGTAAGTAGTTCCGAGCATTAAAAATTCTAAGTAGTGCAGTCCACACGAGTTTGTAAGTAGTGCAGTTCACACGAGTTTGTACGTAGTGCATAGTTCACGAGTTTGTAAGTAGTGCAGAGTACACGAGTTTGTAAGTAGTGCAGGTCATTCGAAATCCTAAGTAGTGCACTCCAAACGAGTTTGTACGTAGTGCAGAGTACATGAGTTTGTAAGTAGTGCCGAGCATTGGAAATTCTAAGTAGTTCAGTCCACACGAGTTTGTAAGTAGTGCAGTTCACACGAGTTTGTAAGTAGTGCAGTCCACATGAGTTTGTAAGTAGTGCAGTTCACACGAGTTTGTAAGTAGTGCAGTTCACACGAGTTTGTAAGTAGTGCAGTCCACACGAGTTTGTAAGTAGTGCAGTTCACACGAGTTTGTAAGTAGTGCAGTTCAAACGAGTTTGTAAGTAGATGATTGGAAATTGTAAGTAGTACCTAGAACACAAGTTTGTAAGTAATGCAGTGCAGAGCACTCAAATTTGTAAGGAGTGCAGTTCACACGAGTTTGTAAGTAGTGCAGAGTACACGAGTTTGTAAGTAGTGCAGTGCGCACGAGTTTGTAAGTTTACATAACATACTCATCATCACCACACATGTGGTGAACATCCGGCAAGACCGGCATATAATTAGTAAAAAAAAACGAGTAGAATCATAAGACTCGCACAGCACAAGACAATACTACCTTGGCATTATTTTGTGTTATTGTGTTATTATATCACATATTTATTCATTTCTTATATAATATAATATGTGTACATAAAATTTTGCCTTCGAGTCTATCAATATAAATCAGTTTGTTTGTTGTTTAATATTTTTTTTCCATTGTAATTTATATTTTGAAGTTTCGTACTTATTGTAAATAAACTTAACTAATTAAGTATTGGAAGTGTTTCATAAGTTTTAAAATGGTTAAATTTCATATGGGGGGGGGGGAGGGGGGGTGTGGCACTCTGGACCCATTAAAATTATTCCCCCTCCTGGGGAAAATCGATGCATATAATAAGTGATTACTCCCAAATAATAAAATTTAAACATGTTCTATTGACTTTAGGTTATTGTTTTGGTTAGAACAACTTACCACTGTAACCATATTGAGAATAATTATTATCTACATAGGAAAAAAGTAGAACTGTTTTTATTTATTCTCGAGGCATTTTATTTACCGAAGGTCAGCCAGGTTAATAAAGGGTCGAGAGAATATTGAAAAAAAAATTTCTACGTTTTTTTCCCATATAATACGTAATTTTATTCTTAAATTGGTACTTTTTTGTTGCTAAATTCTGAAATAGAACGATATACATAGCGATATACTACAGTACAGTAGTGTTACAAGATTAATTGAACTGCAGTATTTAACAATATTGCTTCCATAGTTACTGCGATTCATATTACCGTACTCTTCAACTCCTGATGCTGCTTTACTCAATGTTAAAATAATTTAGTGTTCTCGAATATTTATTACGTAACTAGAGAGCCGCTTAACCCTTTGTTGCACTTGTTGCTTTTAAGCAACAGTTCTATTATCGGTCTTATCTCATAGAAAAGCCATCAACCAAACATTACTGCACCTTGTAGCTTATAGTAAGATAATTAAATTATCCAATAAAAACGAAGAGTCTTGGGTGGGAGGTTTAAATTGTGTTGTAAGTTAACATTCAAAAATGCTGATAGGAAAATTGATATTTTTAGTTTATAGGTGTCTTTAGGTCGGCTTTTTTTATTCTTACGATAATTTTATGGTGCCAAACAAAATACTAACGTATTTTCTTGTATATCCTGCACCTATTACATGTATTTTTGCAAATATACAGGTTGATTTGTAATTCTAAGACACAAAATAAGCCGTATTGCTTATAAGCAACAGGGTGCAGTAAAGGAGAGTAGTGGAAAATGGAACTGAACTGTGTAATTAGGTTTTCCTTTTGTAAAAGCCTTATTGTTTGTCATTTCTAAGTAATTATTGATTGTTATAGAAAGACAGAGTTATTTAGAGCTAATTAATGATTTAATTAGTTTAATTATTTAATAAGTTATTAGGCTAATTATTTAATTAGGTAATTAAATTACTAAGGAAATTACAATTGTGCAGGAAATTTTTAAGTGTAGAGAATGGTCTTTCGATGATTTTAGTTAATTAATTGGAAGACTAATTATTGGTTATTACTAGTTAATTAGGTTAATTAATTACATTGATATGCTAATTATTTAAATAGGAAATGAATTTACTAAATAGTGGTACACAGAATAGGGAGGGAGGCCCTTTGTAATTCGACCACGCAGTTATACTGCGCAAAGTGCACAGAAGTAGCGGTGTACGCATTTTCCTTTGCCTAACTACAAAGAAAAACTGCTTGCAGGACTTCCACCTTTAGGAACTATTAGGAAATACTTTGAAACTATTAGGAACTATTAGATTATTAGGAATTATTATTATAGGAATTATTAGGATAATTTGTAAATAAATATGAACTGAAATCACAAGGAACTCGATTTTAGTAACCAGACAGAAAAACTGACAGACGCTAGATAGACAGACCCCGACAAACAGTCAGGCATGCAGACAGACAGACAGACAGACAGACAGACAGACAGACAGACAGACAGACAGACAGACAGACAGACAGACAGACGTAGACAGGTAGATAGACATACAAACAGTTGAAAGAAATGGAACAAAACTGGAATAAAACAGACAGAAAAAACATTCACTATATACTGTATTTCTTTATTATTACGTTCCTTTGTCGCACCGTGTTCCTTTTAAGCAACGTGTTGTGAAAACACACTAAATCATAAAATATTCTGGCTTTTTTTGTTATATTTCACAGTATTGACACCATTTTATTACCAAAAAACATAAATTTAATTTTTTTCATTAAAATCGTCTGCTCAGTGCAATAAAGGGTTAACAACATAAACCAATTTGGGTATTGAGTTCCGTTTTGGAGTTCTCCTTGCAGACACTTAAGTTGCAATAACTATTAAGTTTGTGAATGGATTTGCTCAAATTACTTGTAAATCTTTTTTCTACGTCGATGCTCTTTCACTATATGTAATTAATTATTAAGAAATTCCACCAAAAATATTTTACTTTACTTTTTTTCGCCGGAAACTTTTTCTCCCGATTTTAGGGTATATTCGAGCGAAAAAGTAACAATTTAAGAATAAAAATATATATTATTTCACCGAAATCGGGTTTCCGCTCAAAATAAAATAATACACCAGGATATTATTGCAAACGAATATTAATTAAACTTGACTAATAAATATTATTTATTATTAATTAAACTTAACTAATAAATATTATTTATTATTAATTAAACACAAATATTATCTAAATATTTACCATCGAAAGTGAAGAAGTGAGGATCCCCTTGAGCGTGGCAACTCTTGCAGGTGGGTGGGGGTGCATGGCAACCGCGTAGACTGTTGGCGGCGCGCGCTTCCCCAATTCCTCCTGGCCCGAACACACGAACCTCACAGAGGGTAATGGCATGGCCGACTTCCATAGAAGTAATGGCAACAAATTGTCCATGAGTTCCTGTAATTAGATGATTCCTTAGAAAATTTTCAAGAAGAAGTCCCTCCTTATTACTACTATGTGTACCATTCATTACCAACATACACCAACACACAATCACCATCACAGCTCATGCTCATATATCATCCCCTCCCTATTAACCTATCTAGTTATTACAATAAACTGGACAGTAGACAATTCATCACACCCTACTCCCGTATCACGCATCCCACCAACCTGCTGGGCAGTGCATCACCACCCACGACCCCTGTTCCTGTATCATTCCGCAGTCGACTCCCCGACGAATACCAGTTTTATCATTGGAAACGTGGACGCTGAGACCAACAAGTCTCTCTCCACAACAATCATCTCTGTTCTTAATGTGAAGCGTCCCGACTAGTTGGCTACTCCCGAGGTCTACGTACCAATAGGGTTTCTTGGTATCGGCCTGGCTGGTATGGGTGCAGGAATTCCCTCCCCATTGACCGTTTGCATTTCCTGGGGAATGGAATTGATGAAGGTTTTAAGCTCCACATTATTATATATTCTAGGACCTGACGTACACGGCATCTATACAACTACCCCCACTGAATTCAACACTACTATGTAGTGATATCTACGATTCTGTAATTAAATACTCACCATCAGTAGCTCGGTCCGCTGCCCCATTATCCGATGTGGAAGTCTGATGGCAGCTCTTGTGTTCCGCAATGTTGGGTCCGAGGCCAGATGCGTCTGGACCGGGTGGGGGTGGTGGTGGTGCCGGTGGTGGGAAGAACCACTGACATGACACCGTGCCGAAAACAACCGTTAATAGCAAAAGGGCCTTCATGACGACACCTGTGCCGTTTATCTAAATATATAATATTTATCATTTTAATCCCCTATTAATATGTTACGGATGGGCGAAATCTGTGATCCCCAGCATTTAATATAGTACGGTTAAAATTTTGTTTGTTTGAAGAAACTAAAAAGTTTAATAAGTTTTGTGAATAACAACCAATTACGCTCAGAGCTGCTTTGCAAATGACGAATTTTATTACTTTTTAAAAATGTTCTAAAACATTGGCGAAGATCGCGACGTTTGCGAAGCTCCACCAATTGTATTGGTGGAGCTGTATAACTAAATGTATTAGTTCTACGAAGCTCCACCAATAATTGTATTGGTAAACACAAAATTTAACTTCGCAAACCTCGCGATCTTCGCGAAATTTCGTGTTTACGAATACTGTAGGTGGACAATCTTAAGGGGAGATGGTACCCAGGCTATCCCCATACATTTTACTATTAACACATATGTACCCATTACGCTCGTTCTACAAGATGGAATATCATGAAAATTTCCAGAAGGGCGGAGTAACTATCGAGACACACCTGGAACCTAACAAAATTTGAAATTTTTTTGTGTTTATGTTCGACGGTCACTTAATTCCACCAAAAACCAAAAAATGACACATTTTCGAAGTTTATATTAGAATTACATTTGATAATTGTTTTAAACATGTTTTTAGAGGTTCCACAATTGTGTCTCACTACTAAAAACCTGCTGCGAAAATTTCAGCCAATTCCATCAAACCGTTCTCAATAAATTTCACGAAAAATAAGATGCTGAGAAAAACGCATTTTAAGTTTTCAAACCTTCCCGCTAATTTTATGTAAAACGCGAGAAATTTCAAAAATAAGCCAAAATATAATAAACTACTCCAGCGAACCAAAATTTATGATTTAGGGGTTTTCGTAGTCGCTGCATTCATTTCTGATATCTGTTTTAATGTTTGATGACATCTGGACTCTCTGTTATTCTGTCTGTCTGACTGTCAATCTCACATAATAATAATATATTTATATCGCGCCTTTCTATGAACTTTAAACAAGGCACCAGAAGTAAAAAGTAAAAAGCAGATTTCCTGCTATGTACATAATAAAACAACATTCTAGAAATACTTAGACGATCTAAAAAAAGAAATTATTGAGTTTAGGAAACAATTAATGAGTTTTAAAAAATAATCCTAAAAATGACTTAAAATTCTTTAAAAATAATATTTGCACCGAGTAGTGATGGCATCAATAATTCAATTGGTTGTTGTGTTGTGGTATTCATCCCTGTAAAGATATGTTTTGAGTTTCGCTTTGAATATCCCAATGGAGTCAGCGTTTTGAATGTCATCAGATAGCGCATTCCAAATGGTTGGGGCAGATACTGAGAATGCTCGCTTACCATAATGTTCCAGGCGGTAGCGCGGGGTTACAAGTAGACCCTTGTCTGTAGAACGCAGTTCGCGCGTGGGATTGTACAATGTAAGCCGATTACGCAGGTAACGCGGTGCTGTATCATGAAGGCATTTTGAAGGTTTTGACAATAAATAAGTAAGCACACCACTTTACTATAATTTGTGATATGGGGGTTTTCCTAGTCGCTGATTTCATTTTTTGGAATAATGTGTGGGTGTCCGCTGGAAGGCCCAATGCGTCTCAGAGCAATTTCTTTCATGTTAGTAGACGTGCAAACTTACAATATAAATATGCTGTTAGGTGATTAAAAGGTAAAACAGATCAAATTCGTCGGGATAAGTTTTTGGAATATGTGCTAAATAATAATGGAGATATTTCCAATGAAATAAGGAAACTATAAGGTAATTTAACTGGGCTGGCTGGCTGACTGACTGACTGACAGACAGACAGACAGACAGTCACTTTACTACTGAATATCACTTTACTATAATTTCTGATATGGGGGTTTTTCTAGTCGCTGATTTCATTTCCCATGTCATTTTTAATAATTGAATGAACCTAGACTGTCTGTTTAAGTCTGTCTGTATGTGTTTCTTGACAGACAGATCGACTGACAGACAAATATACAGGCATAATAGATTCCTCCAAACAGGAAAGATAACACCAGAGATGAAATCACCGATCTTAAAAACCCCCACAGTGAAAAATTTTAGTTACGTAGTGTGATTCGTTATGTTTTTGACAGACAGCCCGACAGACGGACAAACAGACAGACAAACTAAATTACGTCAAATTTGAAAACTGACCCCGGAAATGAAATCCGCTACCACGAAAACCCATGTAGCAATAATTTTAGTTAGGTGGTGTACATATTTATATCCATAATTTGTTGACAAACAGAAAAACAGACCAATAGACAGACAAACAGAAAACTTACGCTTATGATGTGATGTTAGGATTTCGATTTCTGAAATCTACGTTAAATTCTGATTTAGAATTAATAAAAAAAAAATTTCGAAAATTTTTCAATTTTTGAAAAGTTCTGGGGTACCATCTCCCTTACCGTTATACGTTCTCCGAAAACAAATAATGCTCCTTCACTCGCAAGAGAATTAGTAACTCGGTAGTTCAAAACACTTCACGAATTTGTTTTATTGTAATGACTTACCTGGAAAGACGATTTCTTTTTCGTTAAACTTTTTGCGACGAATTTTGAACGATGAGTTACACTCACGACAATGAGGCATTTTCTCTTCCGTCTTCTACATTAGTATAGATCACATCCCGAAATGCGCTGGCGTGTGGTGGTGTGTGTAATATTATGGCGCTTGCTTCTATTTTTAGCTGCACAAAGGATGAAGTTATAATAAAATGAGCTTATCCTAGATATGCCTACTCAATGGTAGCTTCAAGAAGAAACATGTGTCCTTCTACCAAAACTCCCCCGTATTGAACAAACTAAAAAAACATTCGATACTGATAATAAAACGTTTTCTGTATAATTCGGATGAAATAAGATAATGTTGGATTCCAATTGGAACACATGGCAACACAAGAAACCATCCCATTGCAAGTTGTAGTTGTATTGGTGAAAGCCATGCTGAAAGAATATTTCCTTTAAACAAAATTTGCCAATTTTAAAGGTTGATAGACATCAACCATCTCACAGCAATTATTATATTTGCCGTTGCCATTTGCGTAGTTATTCCAAGACAAATGTATTTGCCGCGAAATTTCGCTAAAGATGTATTTGCCATTGATTTCCACGGCAAATGTACTTGTGTAATACCCTACTACTGTACATGTACTACATGGTGCCTATGGCATAATGCTCATATTCAGCCTGCCTGCCTAGCCTATACACTTAGGCCTACTGTTCTTCAATACAGTGCTTTAGCTGGAAGTCAGCAAATTTGAGACTAATTTCTGACTTGGCTTGACAAAACATGTACCATTACCAATGTTCTGCAATTAATTCTGCAAAACGAGAGAAAGCCGCCCCAATATTAGATTATTACAACAACATATCCATTGGGTAAGAAAGTGGAGGAGAGCCAGCCCGTCTCTTAATTTTTTACTTTATATTACGCGATCAATTTTCACTCATCTCGTCATGAACCCAACATGTATGTAACCTTTTGTTAAATTTGTTGGCTATGCGTTTGCGGTTGTTTGGGCGGAGTGTGGTAGGCCTACACTTTTCACACTTAAATATTTTGGTTGTGAAATGTTACAGGGCATACCGATCAGAGATATTTCATTTATATTTTTTTATGAGAGGAAGAAGAACATACGACGTTATTTACTATATTATATGTAACGAAATAATTATTTTCTGGTTTAACTTGGAAGCCTCCCCAAATAGTTGATATACTATTATATTTAAAATTATTTCCATGGTCATGGTCAATCTCCCGTCTTTAGTTAGAAATTTGTTTGCATGAAAGACAGTTTAGTTTAGTTTTTACTGATTTATTATCTCTTATCTGACTGGGATAATAATAAAGGATAGGATAAATGGAAGCAAAGTTATGTAAAGTAAAAGGTATGTAAAGTAACAAATATTTCCCCGTCACCCTAGCATGTCTTAAGTATATGATATATCAAAGGGGGAAGTTTGGATTCACTGCATAAATGCAGTTCACCAAACTTCCCCCGAATGCACACTGTAACTTCCCCCTTCCCACAAATATCCACTGTTGAATTAATTTGAAGCGATATAATAAGTACAAAATTGTGCGAGTTTTTAATTGTGTGGTCCAATTGTATTTATTATTTAAAGTGCATTTAATATCACACTGGTTTTTAGAATATTATACTATACAACCTTATGTTTTATTAATTTACCCAATCGAAGCCTCATAAGGGCCGGTTATTTGTACGCATATCCCCTAATGCGCTCAGTAAGGTTCAAACAACATATTAATATGAAAATAAAGTATCTGCAAAGAAAATAACCCAATACTATATAATTTGACCTTATTAAAAAATTTGCACTTTTGCACACATATTTGTACAAATGCACTTTAGCAGATCGTAATGGTGGCTCTTATTTAACAAACTTATGTTTATCCTCTACCGATCTACGATGGTGTATGATCAAGTGTCAGTCGCTAAAAGTGTCAAAAATCCAATTTAATAAATCTGGATTTGCGATTTTGGACCATATTCATGGACATTTTAAGTCACTTTATAGACATAAAAAGTTAAACAAATGTTACGATTATAGTTAGAAATCATTCCAAACTACATTTTAATCCAAAAAATAACATTCTACGATGAATAGAACTGGAAATAATAGTGTTTGAAATATCGAAAAAATGTTCACTATTTAAGTGCATTTTGCACTAAGTGAACATAAGTCTTTTCCCAAGTTTTATCCTATTTCACACACTACAATCTATCCTCTATCCAATGAAAAAAGTTTCAGATTAAACGGCCCTGTAGAACCGAAGTTATTTATGTTTAAAAATAGTCACTCGAAAATTTCAAATTCTCTTGGTCACATAGTCTAGTGGTTATCAATCACGTTAATGAAACCTAAGTTCGCGGGTTCGAAATCCAATATTGACCTGACCATTCTTAATTTTTTTGCAAAAAACATTATTTTTATTTTTTCACTAAAATCGCTCTAACTTCGGTTCTGGTGGTCCAAATTCAATAAAATTGGTATATTCTTTGCCGTAATTTTTTTCTTAATCTTTTGAGAAGGGGTTATTTTTGGCCCCAAAAAAATTAAAAAAAAGGGCCAAAATAACGCGATATTTTTCGACCCTTAAAATTCGTAATTTTAATTATATATGTTAAGATAAAAGATAGCGGAGTTAATTTGATACTTTTTACAGGTACTTTTGGCGCAATACGCTCAATTATAATGGAATAGCGATTTGTTAAAAAAAAAATTTTTCGTCCCTTTTTATAAATATTATATTTCACACGATCGCCTGCCGCTCCAGTTTTATAATACCTCCGGCGCTGTGATTAACGCTGTTAGATAGATAATTTAACGCACTATAAGTCTGTGTAAACAAATCTCCCGTAAGTTAAGTAGTTTTCGAGCTAGACGATTTCCCGCGAAGCAAGTTTGAAGCGCGAAATTATAATTTTGGCCCTCATTTTTTTAATATCATCCTTGGAGCAAAACCGATAGCATATTTGAATTCCCCGTATGGATATTGACTGTATAGAATGTACCTTAACCAACTAAAGTTAAAAATAAAAAATTATTCGATACAAACTACTTTACAAATTCTGGCCCTTTTTGGCCCCTATTGCCGACATATTTTTTGTACCCCCATTCGATAGGAACGTAGCCCCAATGGTCTTCTACGAGTTTCTTAAAAGAATTAGTGGATTCCTACCCGCGTTGTCGAATTAAACATTTCGGAAATAAGTTTTCCAAAAAAGACGGACAAAAACGTACAAATTTACAGCCCCTTTTTCCACCCGAAATTTTAATAAATATCTTACCCCCATTCGATACGAAGGTAGTACCACTCTTCCCCTTTCCAACCGCGTTACTTTCGTCCCCGTACGATTAATATTAGCCGAGTTATAGCGGATCCAGCAAAGTCATTTTGTCCGTTTTTTCAACTTTGACGGACATTTTCGGAAAAAAGGCGTGGTAATCTTTTTTGAAAAAAAAAACGAATTCACTAATTAATCCGTTCTATCGTATCCCGGCGTCGGCTAAGCAATAACCTAGGGTTTTTTCGAGCCACTGTAGAGCGCCTTTCAAAAAAATTTTAAAATTGTCGAAAAAATGACGGTTTTTTGTCCGCCGTGTCCGTCGAAGGGTTAGATTTAATAATGTTAGAGTTGCTAATATCTTAGAATTCCGAGCCGCTCCCCTGGTGAGAAAATAAAAAAATTTGGTCAGTTCCTTCATCGAAAAGTCCCCCAGAATCCCAAGTTAACCTATATAGTTAGCGATGGCCTGCGGCTTTAGGAGCGGCCGCGGTATTCACCTCCCTCATAGCGGCCGCGGCGGTGTTGCGTCAAATGGAGAAATATTTATCCCACCAAGGTGGACCCAAAATGAAGTTATACTTAAAGAAAGACCACGAGGTAAAGGGAAAAGTGTGGAGGGGGGGGGGGGGGGGGGGGGGGGGTATGCGTCGAATGACACGAGGGGAGACGAACTGGACTCGTTAATTTTATATTACTCGAAATTGTATGTAATATATTTTCGCTCCCAGTCTACACTCGTTCTATATACCGGTAACCCATTAATATTAATATATACTACTCAGTCGTTTGTACATAATACGAAGCCTGTAAGTTATAGTCACCGAAACATTTCAGCTCGGAAATTATAATATATGAATCAAGGATGTCTCTCTTATGATCTACATAGAATAGATATGGTTATTGATACTGTTACATTGTGATAATGGATTCTAGGTTTCTTTCACTGGTAAATCCGTATAAAAGTTGAAGTAATAAAATTTAATTACAGAACCATAGTTCGAAGATCAGCATTATTCATACCAGTCATTGCTTAGAAATTTTACAGGATAATATTGTTAATCTGACTTAAGTTGTTTAGGTTGAACAAAGTCTACATAGTAAACAACAGGTCCTCCAAAGAGTGTGTCTTTGGTATATTATATCATGAAGGGGGAAGTTAGATTCACTGCATAAATGCAGTTTATCTAACTTCCCCCAAATATCTACTGTTGAATAAAATTGAAGCCATATATTAAGTCCGAAGAGGTGCGAGTTTTTTAATAAATTGTGTGGTCCATTTGTTATCTGATCTCTATTTATTGTTTAAAGTTCATTTAAGATCACACTGGTTTTTAGAATATTACAACCTTATTTATTATTAATTTATACAATTGAACCCTTATAAGGACCGGTTATTTGTACACATACTCCTAATGCGCTCAGTAAGGTCCATACAACATATTAATATGAAAATAAATTATCTGCAACGAAAAGAACCCAATAATACACCATTTGACCTTATTAAAAAAAATTGCACATTTGCACACATATTTGCACAAGTGCACTTTAGCGGATCCTAAAGGTGGTTCCTATTTAACACACTTATGTCTATTCTCTACCGATCTACGATGGTGCATGATCAAGTGTCAGTCGCTAAAAGTGTCAAAAATCCAATTTAACAAATCGCGACATTTGCGATTTTGGACCATATTCATGGACATTTTAAGTCACTTTATAGACATAAAAAGATAAACAAATGTTAAGATTATAGTTAGAAATCACTCCAAACTACATTTTAACCCAAGTAATAACATTCTACGATGAATAGAACTGGAAATAATAGTGTTTGAATTATCGAAAAAATGTCCACTATTTAAGTGCATTTTGCACTAAGTGCACATGCGTCTTTTCCCAAGTTGTATCCTATTTCACACACTACAATCTATCCTCTATCCAATGAAAAAAGATTCAGATCAAACGGCCCAATAGAACCGAAGTTATTGATGTTTAAAAATAGTCACTCGAAAATTTCAAATTATATTGGTCACGTAGTCTAGTGGTTATCAATCATGTTAATGAAACCTAAGTTCGTGGGTACGAAATCCAATATTGACCATTCTTATTTTTTTGTAAAAAAAAATTTTTTTATTTTTTTACTAAAATCGCTCTAACTTCGGTTCTGATGGTCCAAATTCAATAAAATTTGTATATTCTTTGCCGTAATTTTTTTTTCTATCTTTTGAGAGGGGGTCATTTTTGGCCCCAAAAAAAAATGAAAAAAAGGGCCAAAATTACGCGATATTTTTCGACCCTTAAAATTCGTAATTTTAATTATAAATGTTAAGAAAAAAGATAGCGGAGTTAATTTGCTACATTTTACAGGTAGTTTTGGCGCAAAGAGCTAAATTATAATAGAACAGCAGATTATTAAGAAAAAAACGTTTTTCGTCCCTTTTTTATAAATATTATATTTCACACGATCGTCTGCCGCTCCAGTTGTATAATAGCTTCGGCGCTGTAATTAACGCTGTTAGATAGATAATTTAACGCACTATAAGTCTGTGTAAACAAATCTCCCGTAAATTAAGTAGTTTTCGAGCTAGACGATTTCCCGCGAAGCGAGTTTGAAGCGCGAAATTTTATTTTTGGCCCTTATTTTTTTAATAGCGTCCGCGGAGCAAAACCGATAGCATATTTGAATTCCCCGTATCGATATTGACTGAATAGAATCTACGTTAACCAACTAAAGTAAAAAATAAAAAATTATTCGATAAAAACTATTTTTCATATTCTGGCCCTTTTTGGCCCCTATTGTCGACATATTTTTTGTACCCCCACTCGATAGGAACGTAGCCCCAATGGTCTTCTACGAGTTTCAAAAAAGAATTAGTGGATTCCTACCCGCGTTGTCAAATTAAATATTTCGGAAATAAAATTTCGAAAAAAGACGGACAAAAACGTAGAAATTTACGGCCCCTTTTTTCCACCCGAAATTTTAATAAATATCTTACCCCCATTCGATACGAAGGTAGTACCACTCTTCCCCTTTCCAACCGCGTTACTTTCGTCCCCGTACGATTAATATTAGCCGAGTTATAGCGGATTCCGCAAAGTCATTTTGTCCGTTTTTTCAACTTTGACGGACAATAGACGGAAAACAAGCCCGGAGGCGGGGTATTCCAAGATGTGGAAACGTCTAATTTAGACCCCCTCTTTCGATTCTCGGTGTCTCTGGATGCGTCAAATAGAGGTTTTTTAAGAGTCCTAGTGAAAAAAAGACAAAAAAACCAGACAATTGTCCGTCATGTCCGTCAAAACGATAGATTCGCTAAAAGCTCTGAAGAATCTTATTTTTTTGGCATTACGCGTCCCCCCTCGAAAAATCGAGAAAATCGTACGGCTGGAAATAGGTCGAATGGGGGGGGAACACCGTTTTCGCAGTAACTACGCGTCCTCTATGTAGACTGCGTCCTTTAGAGGGGCGGCGAATTCACCTCACTCGACGCCGCCCTTACTGAATGTTTTTAAAAGATATTTCTTCCCACCAAGGTGGACCCAAAATGAAGTTATACTTAGAGAAAGACCACGAGGTAAAGGAAAAAGTGTGGAGGGGGGGGGGGGGGGGGGTATGCGTCGAATTACACGAGGGGAGACGAACTGGACTCGTTAATTTTATATTACTCGAAATTGTATGTAATATATTTTCGCTTCCAGTCTACACTCGTTCTATATACCGGTAACCCAGTAATATTAATATATACTACTCAGTCGTTTGTACATAATACGAAGCCTGTAAGTTATAGTCACCGAAACATTTCAGCTCGGAAATTATAATATATGAATCAAGGATGTCTCTCTTATGATCTACATAGAATAGATATGGTTATTGATACTGTTACATTGTGATAATGGATTCTAGGTTTCTTTCACTGGTAAATCCGTATAAAAGTTGAAGTAATAAAACTTAATTACAGAACCATAGTTCGAAGATCAGCATTTTTCATACCAGTCATTGCTTAGAAATTTTACAGGATAATATTGTTAATCTGACTTAAGTTGTTTAGGTTGAACAAAGTCTACATTGTAAACAACAGGTCCTCCAAAGAGTGTGTCTTTGGTATATTATATCATGAAGGGGGAAGTTAGATTCACTGCATAAATGCAGTTTATCTAACTTCCCCCAAATATCTACTGTTGAATAAAATTGAAGCCATATATTAAGTCCAAAGAGGTGCGAGTCTTTTAATAAATTGTGTGGTCCATTTGTTATCTGATCTCTACTATTTATTGTTTAAAGTTCATTTAAGATCACACTGGTTTTTAGAATATTACAACCTTATTTATTATTAATTTATACAATTGAACCCTTATAAGGACCGGTTATTTGTACACATACTCCTAATGCGCTCAGTAAGGTCCATACAACATATTAATATGAAAATAAATTATCTGCAACGAAAAGAACCCAATAATACACCATTTGACCTTATTAAAAAAAATTGCACATTTGCACACATATTTGCACAAGTGCACTTTAGCGGATCCTAAAGGTGGTTCCTATTTAACACACTTATGTCTATTCTCTACCGATCTACGATGGTGCATGATCAAGTGTCAGTCGCTAAAAGTGTCAAAAATCCAATTTAATAAATCGCGACATTTGCGATTTTGGACCATATTCATGGACATTTTAAGTCACTTTATAGACATAAAAAGATAAACAAATGTTAAGATTATAGTTAGAAATCACTCCAAACTACATTTTAACCCAAGTAATAACATTCTACGATGAATAGAACTGGAAATAATAGTGTTTGAAATATCGAAAAAATGTCCACTATTTAAGTGCATTTTGCACTAAGTGCACATGCGTCTTTTCCCAAGTTGTATCCTATTTCCCACACTACAATCTATCCTCTATCCAATGAAAAAAGATTCAGATCAAACGGCCCAATAGAACCGAAGTTATTGATGTTTAAAAATAGTCACTCGAAAATTTCAAATTATATTGGTCACGTAGTCTAGTGGTTATCAATCATGTTAATGAAACCTAAGTTCGTGGGTACGAAATCCAATATTGACCATTCTTAATTTTTTGTAAAAAAATTTTTTTTTATTTTTTCACTAAAATCGCTCTAACTTCGGTTCTGATGGTCCAAATTCAATAAAATTGGTATATTCTTTGCCGTAATTTTTTTTTCTATCTTTTGAGAGGGGGTCATTTTTGGCCCCAAAAAAAAATGAAAAAAAGGGCCAAAATTACGCGATATTTTTCGACCCTTAAAATTCGTAATTTTAATTATAAATGTTAAGAAAAAAGATAGCGGAGGTAATTTGCTACATTTTACAGGTAGTTTTGGCGCAAAGACGCTAAATTATCATAGAGTAGCGATTTATTAAAAAAAAAAATTTTTTCGTCCCTTTTTTTAAATATTTTATTTCACACGATCGTCTGCCGCAGCAGTTGTATAAAAGCTAATGCGCTGTAACTAACGCTGTTAGATAGATAATTTAACGCACTATAAGTCTGTGTAAACAAATCTCCCGTAAGTTAAGTAGTTTTCGAGCTAGACGATTTCCCGCGAAGCAAGTTTGAAGGGCGAAATTTTATTTTTGGCCCTCATTTTTTTAATAGCGTCCGCGGAGCAAAACCGATAGCATATTTGAATTCCCCGTATCGATATTGACTGTATAAAATGTACCTTAACCAACTAAAGTGAAAAATAAAAAATTATTCGATAAAAACTATTTTACATATTCTTGCCCTCTTTGGCCCCTATTGTTGACATATTTTTTGTACCCCCACTCGATAGGAACGTAGCCCCAATGGTCTTCTACGAGTTTCAAAAAAGAATTAGTGGAATCCTACCCGCGTTGTCAAATTAAACATTTCGGAAATAAAATTTCGAAAAAAGACGGACAAAAACGTAGAAATTTACGGCCCCTTTTTTCCACCCGAAATTTTAATAAATATCTTACCCCCATTCGATACGAAGGTAGTACCACTCTTCCCCTTTCCAACCGCGTTACTTTCGTCCCCGTACGATTAATATTAGCCGAGTTATAGCGGATTCCGCAAAGTCATTTTGTCCGTTTTTTCAACTTTGACGGACAATAGACGGAAAACAAGCCCGGAGGCGGGGTATTCCAAGATGTGGAAACGTCTAATTTAGACCCCCTCTTTCGATTCTCGGTGTCTATGGATGCGTCAAATAGAGGTTTTTTAAGAGTCCTAGTGAAAAAAAGACAAAAAAACCAGACAATTGTCCGTCATGTCCGTCAAAACGATAGATTCGCTAAAAGCTCTGAAGAATCTTATTTTTTTGGCATTACGCGTCCCCCCTCGAAAAATCGAGAAAATCGTACGGCTGGAAATAGGTCGAATGGGGGGGGAACACCGTTTTCGCAGTAACTACGCGTCCTCTATGTAGACTGCGTCCTTTAGAGGGGCGGCGAATTCACCTCACTCGACGCCGCCCTTACTGAATGTTTTTAAAAGATATTTCTTCCCACCAAGGTGGACCCAAAATGAAGTTATACTTAGAGAAAGACCACGAGGTAAAGGAAAAAGTGTGGAGGGGGGGGGGGGGGGGGGGGGTATGCGTCGAATTACACGAGGGGAGACGAACTGGACTCGTTAATTTTATATTACTCGAAATTGTATGTAATATATTTTCGCTTCCAGTCTACACTCGTTCTATATACCGGTAACCCAGTAATATTAATATATACTACTCAGTCGTTTGTACATAATACGAAGCCTGTAAGTTATAGTCACCGAAACATTTCAGCTCGGAAATTATAATATATGAATCAAGGATGTCTCTCTTATGATCTACATAGAATAGATATGGTTATTGATACTGTTACATTGTGATAATGGATTCTAGGTTTCTTTCACTGGTAAATCCGTATAAAAGTTGAAGTAATAAAACTTAATTACAGAACCATAGTTCGAAGATCAGCATTTTTCATACCAGTCATTGCTTAGAAATTTTACAGGATAATATTGTTAATCTGACTTAAGTTGTTTAGGTTGAACAAAGTCTACATTGTAAACAACAGGTCCTCCAAAGAGTGTGTCTTTGGTATATTATATCATGAAGGGGGAAGTTAGATTCACTGCATAAAATGCAGTTTATCTAACTTCCCCCAAATATCTACTGTTGAATAAAATTGAAGCCATATATTAAGTCCAAAGAGGTGCGAGTCTTTTAATAAATTGTGTGGTCCATTTGTTATCTGATCTCTA
>JAUCBJ010008319.1:0-37912 GCA_032718475.1 Nemertoderma westbladi | reverse complement strand
TGCAAAGAGCATTAAGACCAATCGTGCCAGTGGAGTAGATGGTGTTCCCCCTGAGGTCTTTTAAAATACCTAAGTGTTTAAAGCTCATCTATCCCATCATAGTAGACATGTACCGAACAACAAGAGTCCCACAAGAAATGAAAACAAATAAGTTGGTGCCAGTTCCCAAGAAGGGCAATCTAACACTCTATGGTTCTTTTCGGGGAATCTCATTGATCTCGATTGCTGCAAAGCTATACAATAGAATTCTATTAAATCGCATCAGGGATCCCATTGAGAGACTGCTCCGTGGAAATCAGAATGGGTTCCGTAAAGGTCGTGGGACCATGGAGCCCATTTTGGCACTTAGAAGGATAATTGAAGAGTTATCAAAAAAGAAAGACAGGAATCTGGCTGTTATCTTTGTTGACTTCTTCAAGGCCTTTGATTCAGTCTCTCGCTCACGTATGTTCAGCATACTTTCATTATATGGGATTCCTGATGAAATTATTGCAGCAATCAGATCAGTATACGACGGTTCGACAACATTTGTGTCTACTGTTGATGGTGACACAGAACCATTTGAAGTGTTATGGGGCGTCCTCAAGAGAGACACACTTGCACCATTCTTGTTCATAATTGTGGTTGACTATGTTCTACGCATGTCCTTAGATCATCATAATGATGATGGGGTGATGATAACTCCACCTACTGGCTCCAGAAGTCGAGGAAATCCAGCCAAGTACCTAACTGATCTAGACTTTGCTGATGACTTAGGAGTACTCTCAGAATCACTAGAGGGAGCCAAACGGCTCCTCAGCTCATTAGAAGATGCTGCTTCTAGTGTTGGTCTTTTTATCAACTCCAGAAAGACCAAAATTTTGACAGTTAACTTTGAAAGTCCTCAGCAAGTCTCTGATCGGATGAGCATAAGCTCAAAGGATGGTATGCTTGAGCATGTGGACGACTTCTGTTACCTGGGATCATGGATACGGAAGTCAGGTGAGGACCTTCGAATACGTAAGGGAAAGGCATGGGCAGCCTTGAACAGGCTTTCCAGGATTTGGAAGTCACCGAGAATTAATCGGAAACTTAAGGTCCGATTATTTAGAGCAGCAGTAGTCTCATTGGTTCCCCCAAGCTTGACACTAGAACAAAATAGCCTCCGCTTTGCAGGACATTGCTTTCGCCGTGAGGACCAGCCAGTGCATAATCTTGTACTTTGGCAGCCTCATGGAGTGAATAAGCATGGTGGACAGCCCATGACTTTCTTGAGACGCATCTTAAAGGACACTGGCCTTGAAGATGCGGTTGATCTAGCAAATGTCATGGGTGATAGGGAGTTGAGGCGGCGCAATTTTGACGACAAGCCGGCACAGCATTCTTAAAAATGCAGCTGCAATGCAGCATGCCGATCCTAGTCGTAGACTGTCCCAGTTGTGAAAAACTTTGAAAGAACAGTTTTGTAAAATTCAACAATAATTTCGGCATTTGAAATCTACAACATGAAGTTCACTAGCGTTGTATTGTCTCTGATGGCCGTTGTTGTAATCTCCCAAGCGGCCCCAGCTGTGAGGAGGACTCCCATTCCCAAGTCAGTATTACCGGTTGCTACTAATTTCGAAGATTTCGATTTGGATGTGAGTTGGATTTGTGTGATAATAAAGACTTATATAAAGTATTTAGTAATATAACTGTGGTTAAGCTGGATATGTAGGCCGTACCGGTAAAATTTGCAAGGTTCGCAAAACAAATATTCTTGGTGTATAACATTTTAAATATTTACCGAACAGTAAATATTCTCTGTGTATGTCTTATAGGCGTATGACGTATGACATGTGTATGAACCCCCCCCCCCCCCCCCCAATGAACATTTTTTTTCAAATGGCTGTCAATTAGTGTTAAATGATAATGTTGCTATTTTGTCTTGGCCAACCACTGTATAGAAGTCGAATTAGCCTCTATAGGAAAATTTGAAAATTTATTTTTACAAAAAATAATACTCCTCAATCTTTTTCCAAATTTCTTGAAATCCATCTTTTTTGGACTTTAGCGTCATCGATTCTAGAAACGTTATCTTATATAAATTTTAATTAGCCATTTTGATTTTAATTAATTAATTAAATTCATTAATTATCATATTTTTAATGAATATTGCCTAATTACACAAAGTGGTAATATTTATCAAAATTCCATAAGATGAATTAAAAAAAACAGTGATAACTCGAGAACTAAAAGAGATCTCACTAAGCGGTATTCAGATTTGTAATCCTCATTAAATTCTGCTCTAGATGAAATAAAGAAACCAGTTCTCGCGGCTGGTTATAATTGTCTATAGGATTCCTTGATTAGATGTCTCCCTCCCCTCCCGAGTTCTCGCGGCTGGTTATAATTGTCTATAGGATTCCTTGATTAGATGTCTCCCTCCCTTCCCGGTTCTCGCGGCTGGTTATAATTGTCTATAGGATTCCTTGATTAGATTCTCCCTCCCCTCCCCAGTTCTCGCGGCTGGTTATAATTGTCTATAGGATTCCTTGATTAGATGTCTCCCCCTCCCCTCCCCGGTTCTCGCGGCTGGTTATAATTGTCTATAGGATTCCTTGATTAGATGTCTCCCTCCCCTCCCCGGTTCTCGCGGCTGGTTATAATTGTCTATAGGATTCCTTGATTAGATGTCTCCCTCCCCTCCCGAGTTCTCGCGGCTGGTTATAATTGTCTATAGGATTCCTTGATTAGATGTCTCCCTCCCCTCCCCAGTTCTCGCGGCTGGTTATAATTGTCTATAGGATTCCTTGATTAGATGTCTCCCCCCCCCCTCCCCTCCCCGGTTCTCGCGGCTGGTTATAATTGTCTATAGGATTCCTTGATTAGATGTCTCCCTCCCCTCCCCGGTTCTCGCGGCTGGTTATAATTGTCTATAGGATTCCTTGATTAGATGTCTCCCTCCCCTCCCGGTTCTCGCGGCTGGTTATAATTGTCTATAGGATTCCTTGATTAGATGTCTCCCTCCCCTCCCGGTTCTCGCGGCTGGTTATAATTGTCTATAGGATTCCTTGATTAGATGTCTCCCTCCCCTCCCCAGTTCTCGCGGCTGGTTATAATTGTCTATAGGATTCCTTGATTAGATGTCTCCCTCCCCTCCCCTCCCAGTTCTCGCGGCTGGTTATAATTGTCTATAGGATTCCTTGATTAGATGTCTCCCTCCCCTCTCCCAGTTCTCGCGGCTGGTTATAATTGTCTATAGGATTCCTTGATTAGATGTCTCCCCTCCCCTCCCCAGTTCTCGCGGCTGGTTATAATTGTCTATAGGATTCCTTGATTAGATGTCTCCCTCCCCTCCCCAGTTCTCGCGGCTGGTTATAATTGTCTATAGGATTCCTTGATTAGATGTCTCTCCCTCCCCTCCCCAGTTCTCGCGGCTGGTTATAATTGTCTATAGGATTCCTTGATTAGATGTCTCCCCTCCCCTCCCCAGTTCTCGCGGCTGGTTATAATTGTCTATAGGATTCCTTGATTAGATGTCTCCCCTCCCCTCCCCAGTTCTCGCGGCTGGTTATAATTGTCTATAGGATTCCTTGATTAGATGTCTCCCTCCCCTCCCCGGTTCTCGCGGCTGGTTATAATTGTCTATAGGATTCCTTGATTAGATGTCTCCCCCCCTCCCCGGTTCTCGCGGCTGGTTATAATTGTCTATAGGATTCCTTGATTAGATGTCTCCCTCCCCTCCCCGGTTCTCGCGGCTGGTTATAATTGTCTATAGGATTCCTTGATTAGATGTCTCCCTCCCCTCCCCGGTTCTCGCGGCTGGTTATAATTGTCTATAGGATTCCTTGATTAGATGTCTCCCTCCCCTCCCCAGTTCTCGCGGCTGGTTATAATTGTCTATAGGATTCCTTGATTAGATGTCTCCCCCCCTCCCCGGTTCTCGCGGCTGGTTATAATTGTCTATAGGATTCCTTGATTAGATGTCTCCCTCCCCTCCCCGGTTCTCGCGGCTGGTTATAATTGTCTATAGGATTCCTTGATTAGATGTCTCCCTCCCCTCCCCGGTTCTCGCCGCTGGTTATAATTGTCTATAGGATTCCTTGATTAGATGTCTCCCCCCCCTCCCCGGTTCTCGCGGCTGGTTATAATTGTCTATAGGATTCCTTGATTAGATGTCTCCCCCCCCCCCCCAGTTCTCGCGGCTGGTTATAATTGCTATAGGATTCCTTGATTAGATGTCTCCCTCCCCTCCCCGGTTCTCGCGGCTGGTTATAATTGTCTATAGGATTCCTTGATTAGATGTCTCCCTCCCCTCCCCTCCCCGGTTCTCGCGGCTGGTTATAATTGTCTATAGGATTCCTTGATTAGATGTCTCCCTCCCCTCCCCAGTTCTCGCGGCTGGTTATAATTGTCTATAGGATTCCTTGATTAGATGTCTCCCTCCCCTCCCCTCCCCGGTTCTCGCGGCTGGTTATAATTGTCTATAGGATTCCTTGATTAGATGTCTCCCTCCCCTCCCCGGTTCTCGCGGCTGGTTATAATTGTCTATAGGATTCCTTGATTAGATGTCTCCCCCCCCCTCCCCCCCAGTTCTCGCGGCTGGTTATAATTGTATAGGATTCCTTGATTAGATGTCTCCCTCCCCTCCCCGGTTCTCGCGGCTGGTTATAATTGTCTATAGGATTCCTTGATTAGATGCCTCCCTCCCCTCCCCTCCCCTCCCCGGTTCTCGCGGCTGGTTATAATTGTCTATAGGATTCCTTGATTAGATGTCTCCCTCCCCTCCCCAGTTCTCGCGGCTGGTTATAATTGTCTATAGGATTCCTTGATTAGATGTCTCCCTCCCCTCCCCAGTTCTCGCGGCTGGTTATAATTGTCTATAGGATTCCTTGATTAGATGTCTCCCTCCCCTCCCCGGTTCTCGCGGCTGGTTATAATTGTCTATAGGATTCCTTGATTAGATGTCTCCCTCCCCTCCCCGGTTCTCGCCGCTGGTTATAATTGTCTATAGGATTCCTTGATTAGATGTCTCCCTCCCCTCCCCGGTTCTCGCGGCTGGTTATAATTGTCTATAGGATTCCTTGATTAGATGTCTCCCTCCCCTCCCCAGTTCTCGCGGCTGGTTATAATTGTCTATAGGATTCCTTGATTAGATGTCTCCCTCCCCTCCCCAGTTCTCGCGGCTGGTTATAATTGTCTATAGGATTCCTTGATTAGATGTCTCCCCCCCCCCCCTCCCGGTTCTCGCCGCTGGTTATAATTGTCTATAGGATTCCTTGATTAGATGTCTCCCCCCCCCCCCCCCCCCTCCCGGTTCTCGCCGCTGGTTATAATTGTCTATAGGATTCCTTGATTAGATGTCTCCCTCCCCTCCCCAGTTCTCGCGGCTGGTTATAATTGTCTATAGGATTCCTTGATTAGATGTCTCCCTCCCCTCCCCAGTTCTCGCGGCTGGTTATAATTGTCTATAGGATTCCTTGATTAGATGTCTCCCCCCCCTCCCCAGTTCTCGCCGCTGGTTATAATTGTCTATAGGATTCCTTGATTAGATGTCTCCCTCCCCTCCCCGGTTCTCGCCGCTGGTTATAATTGTCTATAGGATTCCTTGATTAGATGTCTCCCTCCCCTCCCCAGTTCTCGCGGTAACATTAGGAAGGATTTGTGTACGAATATTTATACTGTACAGTATATTTGTTTGAATAAAACACTCACAAATGACATGAAATTATTATTATATTTTAGGATACAATGGACTTTCTATCTAAAATCAATTCTCCCATTCAACCATCACTGATTGAATTTATATTCATCGCTATGGATATCGACAGCAGTGGGGTAATCACTATAGATGAAATTAATAAAATGAAAACTGGCAAAGTGTCAATTTCGGACGAACAAATAAGCAAAATATTTGACGTTGTCGATACATCAAACGATGGGTTGGCGGACAAAGATGAATTCGCAGCGTTTTACACCGGGGTCATAGGAAGTCGGGAGGTCTACAAGGAAGTAGAAAAGGAAGTTGTTAAGGGTATTAAGCAGGCTGATGATAACGGCGATGGAGTTATAGACAAACAAGAGTTTTCCAAGAATATGATAAAAAGTGATAGCTTTTTTTGAATTACCGCCTGTATCGCACCATAGTTAGCCTACAGATCGATGATGTACAGTAGGCCTACTGCGCATGTATGTACGAATTAGAGACATCAATCTTAATATAAATAAATTACAGTTGTAACATGTTTGGTGGCGGCCAATTTTGCCTCGACTCGAATACAAAAAACAATCCCGAATTCCATGTGTCCGAATTTCATGTCCTTGTTTGGAACAGGCAGTTACAGTATATTTAATCAACTTTTAAGTACATTTTAATTACACTTCAAAAAGCAACATCACTAATAATATATATGATATATAATAATATATATGAACATTCAAAAAGGAAAGCAAAAGAAAAATAATATAGTTTCTTCGGCCTATAGCCCACGGACAACTTATTTCGACCCCCCCCCCCCCCAGAACTATACCCCCAGAGAAAACTGGTACTCATTGGCTAACATGCAAGGCAGAGATGCGCCCTGGCTAAATCCCTTTAAAAACATTTATCCCGAATCGAAAACAATCATAATAAAAACAATAAACGGGAGTCTATTAGCTGAGGATACAATTTTATTTTTGTTTAAAGTAAACTGATATATATTTTACAGTGAACCCGACGTAGAATTGTTGTGAATGTGCCATCCAGATATTTGATATCCTTAGCAGTTAGAGCTCAGCATGGACTCTCATATAAAGTAGGAGTACTGTTTCTACTGCTGCTCTAAATAGTCTAACATTAAGTTTCTCACGTATCTTATGTGAGTTCCAAAACCTGGAAAACCCATATAATGTATAGAAGAGCCCATTCCTCCCCTTCATCCTCCATTCTTCCCCTTGCGTATCAGAAGGTTTTCACCTGACTCCCTCCCGTATCCCGGGCTCCCGGATCCATAATTCCAGGTAGCAGATGTCATCCACTGACAGGCAAAAAGCACATTTCCTGCGGACTGTCGAAGTTAACCGTCAACATTTTGCTCTTCTTGGAGTTAACAAATAGACCAACAATAGAAGCTGGTATGGGGCGCCGTTCTGGTCAAATGCACAGCACATGTCATTCTCGAGGCGAGATGCCATTTTGAATGCGAGATGATTTTGTTGTAAACTTAATAACACTACAGTATTTTGGTTCAACGGTTTGAAAAGAAAAAAACTAAAATAATAATTGTAAGAGTAATACAGTAGGCCTACATAATATGATATTGTTTCAACAAATATTAATACCGAATTTTGAATACCGGAAGCGCTACTACATGAAATTTAGCCCATAAACAAAGTTAGTTTCAACTATCTATTCGGGCATGCCATACAGTATCTCCTCATCTTCACAAATCATTGAACATATGTACTTGTACAGTATGCACTGTAAAATTAATGCAAATTTGCCAGCGTCTCAAATTACGTACAGCCACCTCAATGCTTGGAGTCCAGGTTGGAATTATAATTGTACAGTGATATCGCCTTCTTATCATCGCACAGATTTATACTCCCCACAGC
Organism: Nemertoderma westbladi; assembly: GCA_032718475.1. Lineage (NCBI taxonomy): Eukaryota > Metazoa > Xenacoelomorpha > Nemertodermatida > Nemertodermatidae > Nemertoderma > Nemertoderma westbladi. The sequence continues at coordinate 30,355 of JAUCBJ010008319.1, read as the reverse complement.
CTACTGTAGTGTACTGTTGTACACCCCAGTTGTCTTTCTTACCGCCGCTAAGTTGCAGGTGGGCCTTTTTCTGATACATCCTGTCAACCAAATAACTACTGTACGGCATTTTGCTCTTGTTCATGGTGTCCAACAGGGTACATGCTAAAAAATAGAATGAGCTAGAATGATCTAGAATGACCTAAGAATCACCTACTGTAGAATGAGCTATGAGGAGATGATATAATGCAATACCGACCTATATCGAGCTACAACAAGATATGAATCGACCAGAATGAGTTATAAGGATATTATGATAGAATGCATTACCGACCTATACCGATCAATAACGATATATTAAAGAACAATACGGACCAATAGCGGGCGATGTAACGAATGTAGCGAATAACAAAATAATAGTAATCTATACCGAACAAAATATGAGATAATACAGAGGTGTATCGACCTATAGTGAGCTATAAAAATAATGCAAAGCTATACCGTTCTAATTCTATAAGTAAGAAGTACCAGGATAAAAAATATAAATATGTACCCTTTACAAAACTTTTGCAATTTCACTTTTAAAAAATAACATTGGTAGAGTTATAGCGATTTTAAAACGGAAAATTAGCAACATCGAAAAATCAAGTCGTTTCAGAAAACTGCACGAGTGACGTCACTAGTGCAGCAGTAAATGTTCACTATGGTTACTATACAATATAAATCTCTTTCTTAGTAATTAAAATAAATAGTGTAGGTAATATTTAGTGTGTTTTTGTGTTGTTTTTGTGTCATGGTGTAGAGTGTTAAGAATATATTATTTGATATCTTTATGGCGGCAATTGATTCATACAGTAACAAGTTAATTATTCCAGAATAATATTTATTTGTCCCAAACTATACAGTTGTTAGCTATAAAAATAAAACATATTATATAGCTAAAACTGCAAGGTGGTAGTAATCTAGTAGCTTTATTGATGTTTTATTAAGCTTCAAAACTTAGATTACTTTGGATTAGATTGCGGATTCGCACTTTTTCGATTGCAATTATTTTTATACAAGTTAAATTATTGAATTCCAAATAGCATTGATAGTTATCAATATTTCTAGAACAGTTCAGTTGTAGCTAACCCATATTTCAGTTGAATAGCTAACTCAAAATATATTGGCCTACTACAGCACATTATTACGGACAGTAGCTGCGTTTATACTAAAAATAATATATCCACTAAAATACATCAAATAAAGAGATAGCAAATATATAATAATTATTGACAAGGTCGCAAATGCCTAAAGACGCTCACGTAATGTAGCGGGGTTCGTACGACAAAATATTGCGGTGTGCCAAAATGCCCCAATAATTCCACCAAATGTCAGGAGAAGATATTTGTAAGTGTTCCGCGTGGAATAAAAATAAGAAAGCTGTGGTTCACCAAATCTAGGAGACATGATGCCGAGAACCCAAACTTAAGTACGCGTATCTACTTCTGTGAGGATCATATTGAATATAAATTGTAGTTATAAATCAATACAATTAATTGAGTAGTTATATAAAACAAAAACCAATGAGCTAATTAAGTAACCTGCATAATCTTGTAACATGTGTTAAATTTCGTTTATTGTTTTGGTTCCCCGAACACGCCTCTGTAATGCCTCTGCTCCTTTACTAACCTGCTCCTTTAAATGGCAATGGGACCTGTACAAAACAAAGAGGTAAAGTCGCGTTAGGTACCAAAGAGCGTTAGGTCCATTTAGGCGAATCCAATAGCTAACAATTTAACTATCCCAAATGCACAACCCGATAAATATTCAAATTTTACAGAATGGAAGCACAATGGCAATTAGACGTGATATAATCATCGATTTCGATTGGCAGAGTGCTCGATGCAACTATGTAAGTATGGGGACAGCGCTGATCCTCGTATTTGTGAAAAACCCATTAAATCATCGAATATTAACCGTTCCGCTTTCCTCGAATCACTCAGCGACCCTCCACCGGATGAATCGCAATCGCTAGATTCGATTATCAGAAACTTCCAAAATTCAGTATCGGTGCGGCATCGGTAAACAGGATCCTACCGACACGCCACCCGGAAATCGGCTACCAGGTCCTTCGCTTGCTGAGGGCGATTCTGCTTGGAGGCGGGATGACCTAAGGTGGGATTTCCTCCTCCACGATGGTGATCCAGCGGCCATTTGGAGACGAGTTGGGTGGTCGGGGAACATTCTCGACTATAAGCAGGGTGCCAAACCAGGAGAGGATGAGTTTCGGATCCATTTTGAAACCCTGTTAAACTCAGCCATCAATGAGGGTCATGTTAGCGTGAAGGGAAGTCCGTATATCCCTGTCTTGGATAAACCCATATCAACCCAGGAGGTTCGCGATGGCTTACAGGCCATGAAAGACTCCAAAGCATCTGGACCGGATGGTATACATAGCCTCGTTTAACTTTGCCACTAGGCGGCACAAGTGCCGCCCAGTTGAATCAATTTGCCGCCCAGTCACAGCCAGAGTGCCTTCCTAATATATTATATCTGGACTAGCCTCAGCCAGCGACCAATCTAATATGTATCAATCCCGGTAAAGTACCTACATAAACTTCTAAAGGAATAAGTGATTGACAGCACAGAGACTTCAATGGGTGATAGCCATAGTACAGTAGTAGTAGTAGTAGTGGAGGGATGAGTCAGTGTCCAACCCAATGCGACCTTTACTAATGTTAGTAAAGGTCGCGCCTTTGGTCCAATCATTGTGTAGATGTCTATAGATTGCTGATAGGCTTACTGCAGTTAATTGGTGCCTCAGATGGATATTGGATAGTTCCAACTTCCAAGGCTGCTTGCTATCACCATACTTACCTGTCTGGCACCTTTAACCCCCTACCCCTGTTAAGAGTAGTCAGTTTTCAGTATATGTTACTATTAGTATTCAGGAGAGATTTAGAAGTTTATTAGTCATTATAAACTACCCCGAGACGGCAGGGCTTACATTGCATCATTGCTTTATTATGTAATAAATTGGTTTTGAAAATTAAGTGTTTAACTACTTAATTAGGGTTCGTCTATGTACATTTATTAATAATTTGATATAATTATAATAATACTATTATTATTTTATTAATAATAATTTATTAAGTTTTAATAATGATTTTTATGATACTGTATATTTATTTATTTATTTATGATACTGATATTATTTTTCTTATAAATTTAATTATATTATTTTTAATAAGTATATTTAGGCCCATGTGTAGAATACCAGACTTTCTGCCGTTATATTTCACTTTGCAGTTACCCCCATGTGAAGAATATCAGGTTTTCACAAAAAACACAGGTTACAGACGGGTTGAATCTAACCAAAACAATAAACGAATTAGTATATGTACAGCTTATAAGACAGAAATTAGCGCTACTACTACTAGGATCGGCATGCTGCATTGCAGCTGCATTTTTAAGAATGCTGTGCCGGCTTGTCAACAAAATTGCACCGCCACAACTCCCTATCACCCATGACATTTGCTAGATCATCCGCATCTTTAAGGCCAGTGTCCTTTAAGATGCGCCTCAAGAAAGTCATGGGCTGTCCACCATGCTTATTCACTCCATGAGGCTGCCAAAGTACAAGATTATGCACTGGCTGGTCCTCACGGCGAAAGCAATGTCCTGCAAAACGGAGGCGATTTTGTTCTAGTGTCAAGCTTGGGGGAACCAATGAGACACCTCCAATGTTATATAGTGTCTGGTTGGAGATGTTTGCATTGTACTTGACACAATGTACCCGGCGTAGCATTCTTGTGAATGTGCCATCCAGAGATTTGGTGTCCTCAGCAGTTAGAGCCCAGCATGGACTCCCGTAGAGGAGTACTGGAACTACTGCTGCTCTAAATAATCGGACCTTAAGTTTCCGATTAATTCTAGGTGACTTCCAAATCCTGGAAAGCCTATTCAAGGCTGCCCATGCCTTTCCCTTACGTATTCGAAGGTCCTCACCTGACTTCCGGATCCATGATCCCAGGTAACAGAAGTCGTCCACATGCTCAAGCATACCATCCTTTGAGCTTATGCTCATCCGATCAGAGACTTGCTGAGGACTTTCAAAGTTAACTGTCAGAATTTTGGTCTTTCTGGAGTTAATAAAAAGACCAACACTAGAAGCAGCATGTTCTAATGAGCTGAGGAGCCGTTGGGCTCCCTCTAATGATTCTGAGAGTACTCCGAAGTCATCAGCAAAGTCTAGATCAGTTAGGTACTTGGCAGGATTTCCTCGACTTCTGGAGCCAGTAGGTGGAGTTATCATCACCCCATCATCATTATGATGATCTAAGGACATGCGTAGAACATAGTCAACCACAATAATGAACAAGAATGGTGCAAGTGTGTCTCCTTGGAGGACGCCCCATAACACTTCAAATGGTTCTGTGTCACCGTCAACAGTAGACACAAATGTTGTCGAACCATCGTATACTGATCTGATTGCTGCAATAATTTCATCAGGAATCCCATATAATGAAAGTATGCTGAACATACGTGACCGAGAGACTGAATCAAAGGCCTTGAAGAAGTCAACAAAGATAACAGCCAGATGCCTGTCTTTCTTTTTTGATAATTCTTCAATTATCCTTCTAAGTGCCAAAATGGGCTCCATGGTCCCACGACCTTTACGGAACCCATTCTGATTTCCACGGAGCAGTCTCTCAATGGGATCCCTGATGCGATTTAATAGAATCCTATTGTATAGCTTTGCAGCAATCGAGATCAATGAGATTCCCCGAAAAGAACCATAGAGTGTTAGGTTGCCCTTCTTGGGAACTGGCACCAACTTATTTGTTTTCATTTCTTGTGGGACTCTTGTTGTTCGGTACATGTCTAATATCCTGTTAATATCCCGCCTCAGTTAAATTATCAATTTAGGGAAATGAGCAGGTTACAGTGGCATGTTATTTTAACCAAAACAATAAACTAAACAAAACAGTTTACAGTTTTATTTTTGAGAGTAATCAGCTGTTATTTGCGTCGAATTTCCCCTGGAGAGGGATGAATTTTTATTGCATCCAGTCCCCCCCCCCCCTCCCCTCTATCTGGCTTTATAATATTACAATTTCCGGCTCAAATAAATTTGGTGCATACTACAGGTACCTCCTATTTTCTACACATTAATAACCTTACCACCGATTTTAATCTCCCGATCCTTAATACCGATTTTTTTTTCATTTCATCTAGAGCAACATTTCATCAGAATTCCAAATCTGAAGTCTGTTTGTTAATAGCTTGTTCCGTTATCGAAATATCGTTTATTGTTTTGGTTAGAAAAGCCGGCAGCCTCTGTAATCTGCTCCTTTCCTTCAAATGGTATCAGACACTTATTTTCAATAATTTTGCAATTTTTTGCAATTTTTCAAGCGAAAACAAGTTACTTTATATCACTAATAAATTTGTAAAACTTTTAGAGAGAAAGCAGTTTTTTCAAATAGTATATAATTATTAAATTTTATTTCTTACCTTATAGATAATTAATTAATTTTTGATTGGGCTGTGTATGGCATTTTCTCACCTATTAAATATAAATTGTAAATGTAATACAGGTATGTACATGTAATTGAATTAATGTATCTTTAATGTTACATCTATTATATTGAAATATAAATGGCTATATTTTATGATGCAATAAATTGAATTTATTATTGGTTTCATTTAATTTTTAGTGTAATGTAATCTAATGTTATTATTTTCTTTCTAGCTGGCCTTATTGTTAAAAATATTCGGAAATAATTGTATAATTATTAATTTTGTTATCAAACCTGTTTTAACCACCTCTGAATTTCCGGTATAGGTGCCACATTTTCTATTATAATTTAATATTTATGTAAAATAATGATTTAATTAAGTTTTGTAAAATTAGTTGTTGCTTCTTATAGAAATTATATCCATTATTGTCAATAAACAATATATTACAGTATGCTTAATAGTTTTTCGTTCACACACATTTATAATGTGTATCAAATTCACCCCCCCCCCCCCCCCCCCACTCATACAATTTGCCATGGCGAGTGACTGTGCCGCCCAGTAAAAAATTCTTAAAAGAGGCTATGTTCTATAGTCCGTTTGTATGATAGCATTTTAGCTAAACGGCTGCGATGTTGGTTTACACCAGACACAGAGCAGGCAGGGGCCCCACAATATCGGTCTTGTTCAGACCTCACGATTACTTATAGATTATGTAGTGTGTAAGAAATTAAAATTATATTATGGTGTTCATTGATTTTACAACTGCCTTTGCCTATGTAACCTGATAAAGTACCCCGAGGAAAACTATTTAAATTGCTGAAGAGCGGATGGGCTGTGGAGCCACAATGTTAAATGCGTTAATCTGTCTCTATAGCGGTAACAAATGCATTTAAGGTTCCGTTTTTATTAATACGAATACTGGCGTTTTACAGGGATCTCCCAGTAGTTGCTTTTTATTCACCTTTTTTATTAATCAACTAATTCGTATGCTTCATTGTTGCTTGCCAGATCGGTTTTTAGATTGGTTACACTCACTCATTCTTATGGATGACTCCATAATTCGTTGTATAGAAAAGTTGAATATTTTATTGAATTTTTGTGCCCAGTCTGGTATGGTCTTAAATCTCAAGAAGACCAAATTTATGGTGCTTGGAAATTGCATATCGATTGATAAAACCGATATTATTGTTAACAACAATTAATACGGTACTGTTGCCATAAATAACTGTGAGTCTTATATATATATTTAGGTTTTCCAATAACTCAATATGGGTCCTTAACATCTGTAATAGATATGCATATCACTAGTAAGTTAAAACATGTAAACAAATACTTCGATTTTCTAGCTAAGCATTCCGAAGCGCCCCTTAGTGTCAAATTGAAGGTATTTCGTGCTGCAGTGGTATCTGCTGTATGTTACGGGTGTGATACTTGGGTTGGTAATTCAGCACCCCAAACCGCAGTGCACTACAATAACCTACTCTGCGCCGCATTAGGTGTGCGTGATAATGTCTGTAGAGATCTGTTATATATTGCATCTGGACAGTCAGAACCAGTAGCTTTATTTACTAGTGGCCAACGTAGCCTTTTACTTAGAATAATGAAACGCAAGGATTTGCACAAACCAGCCGTTTTTGCAATTAATTTGGTTTGCGAGGCTAGGACACCCATGGGGAAGGCCATTTGTAAGCTGTTGAACCGAGCGGATGATCCCGCTGTTAGCAAAAGGGCAGAAATAGGCTCCACAATTGGTACCAATGCCTACACAAGGTACAGTATATAGGTCTTTCAACCCTACCCTCACAACACCTTTGATTTACACTCACCCAATACAACGAATTGTAGAGTCACACCGCAGGCGCAAGTCATGGACTCGCTTTCGAATATTATCTACTAGCCTGAGTGTTGAGGTTGGTCGGTGGAATCGTGTACCATACGATCGCCGCATGTAAGTGTGGTAACCATCAGACCGAAGCACATGTTTTGTGCGAATGCACTTTCACTTCAGCACTCAGAACGCGCCACACTTCCGTTGACTATGGCACTGTGAATTCTATACTTAATAGTAACAGCGTTTGTGCTGCGATGTCTTACATTAACGATTTATTAGACCGCCTTGAAATTTAATATGCGTTTAACGTTTATATCCTACGGATTACAATATATTATTATTACATACGGTATAATTAATGACTCCCATATTTTGATATTTTTATAAATTTTCAGCCTAATATTGTATTGTACCATATTTATTTATTCATTCATATTTATTATACGTATCTATATTTATATATTTCCATATTTAATCTGTTGAAGTACTGCGGCTACGGCAAATCCTTTGCAAGTATATATATTTTACACTAGTGCTAATGATTATTACGTTTTATTGTAGATTTGAATTATGATTAGGCCTACTACTTCATTTAGTGCGGTATAATTTCAGATATTATACAATCAACTAACTAACTAACTACAGATTTACGTTGTATAGGTAATCGAATGGTGTACTGTACTGTAGCAATGCTCTTGAAATATGTTGGCTACATCATGTTACACTATTGGCTAATGGCTTAATGGCTATCATCGAACACAGGAACATCCCATGACATTTGCTATATCATCCACATCTGATTTCCACGTAACACGTAACAGTCACTCAACAGGATCCCTGATGTTGTGATGCGATTTAATGTAATTCTGTTGTATAGCTTTGCCAGTTTGCAGCAATCGAGATTAACGAGATTCCACGAAAAGATTCATAGGTTGTTAGGTTTTCCTTCTTTGGGACAGGGACCAACTTAACTTATTTGTTCTCATTTCTTCAGGGACTCTCTTTGTCATATTCATAGGATACACATAGGAGGTTTTCTGTTATCATCAAATTAACGTCAGAGGAACTTCCAAATCCAAAGGTACATGTAAATGTTTCAACTCCGAAAACTTTATGTTGCCATAGGAGATGTTCATTCCGACTGCAAGAAAATAGACATTCGTGTTCCCCAGTGAACGATCCTCGGGCTCGTCGTGTTCCCCAGTGAACGATCCTCGGGCTCGTCGTGTTCCCCAGTGAACGATCCTCGGGCTCGTCGTGTTCCCCAGTGAACGATCCTCGGGCTCGTCGTGTTCCCCAGTGAACGATCCTCGGGCTCGTCGTGTTCCCCAGTGAACGATCCTCGGGCTCGGAGTAATGTACATCAGCGATACCGACGACGCCCCCCAAGCAATTGAAGATTATACACTATTATACACTATCGCTACACGAACTCCCATATTCGCAGACAATACTGGACTGGCCCACAGTGATGCACACTCTGAAAATATATCAATTTCAACTAACTAACTAACTAACACGATGGAAAGTGTCTCTCAATTGTGTATTGAAAACAATCAAAAACCAACAAAAAATAACTTTGCCAAGACCGAATTTTTGGAACACACCAGAGGCTTGCAACTGCGCCCGAACTGGAGGTCTACTGTCGCGGGAACCGCATACCCAACCGAAAATCAGTAACCTATCTCGGGGCGGTAATTGGCGGTGATTAACGAAAGGCTCACTGGTGAAGAAATCGCATTGAAAATATAATAATGTCAGTTAGAATGTCAGTTGAAGGCCCTATTTTATTATATAAAATGTTTTGAGTGAGTTTTGAATGATTCTAAATTAGTGCAAGTTCTTAAGCTAAGGGGGATGCTGTTGAAAATAACTGAGGCAGCATGTTTAAATGCACGGGAACCGACCGTCTTTAAGTTGTATCTTGGGACCAAGAAAGTCCACAGTTGTTGGGTTCTAGTCGGGTTGTAGTTTGGAGTCAACAGTTCTAAAATGTAAGACGGGGCGAGTCTATTAAGCGCCTTCCACGCCATGAGTGCAAGCTTGTACTCGATACGGAAGGTGACCGGCAACCAGTGAAGAGTTCGTAAAGTAGGGGTGATGTGAGACAGAACAGGTTGACCTGGAATAAGGCGGGCGCAGCTATTAAGTGTAAATTTTAGTCTGTTGAGGGACACAGTTGGTAGATTATACAGGAGACTGTTGTTTTGATCGACACGTGATATTATTAGAGCATTGACAAGCTTCTTCAGATTATCAGAAGACAAGTGTTCTTTAATTCGAGGTATGTTCCTGTTCCTGAGGTGAAAGTTAATAGATGCTGTGAGAGTTTTAATGTGATCGGCATATTTAGCTGACTATCGAAGCGAACTACAAGGGTTGTTACGGTGGATAGATAGATAGATTTATTTATACATTATGTAAAAACAATAACAAATACACCAAACAATGTACCGGTATAAAGGTATTGTCCAACATAACATATAGGATTACCCCTAAAGCTTTGCAGCTTATTTCCAAGGGGGTCCTTTATGTTACTTGGTTACAAATACAATATTACACTACGCTAACCTAAAACCAATATAAAACGTAATTACACTATGTACATGTACAACTTTACCGAGAGCGTGACAATGTCCGACTCAACGATAAAGATGTAATGTACAGAACAATTTATTATAAAACGTAATTACAGTATAAATAGTAAATAATTAATAAACTAATAACTTACTGTAGGACTATTGTACCTATTTTTACATTGCACACGGAGATGAGATTTAACTGCAGATTTAAAAGAATGTTGATTATTTAGGTTTTTAATTTCATTAGGCAGAGCGTTCCAATTTTTTATGCCGTTAAAAAAGAAAGTATCAGATTCAAAGGATTTACAATTCGGGAGGTAGAAGTTTGAAGCACTAGCTCTGGTACTGTAAGAGTGTGTATCGCGTACTCTGTTGAATTTTTGTTTTAGGTAATTGGGACATTTACCATTATACACTTTATGCACATGGTTAAGGCGTAGCTGCTTAACTCTACTATCTAAGTTAAGTAGTCCAGATTCAGAAAAGTCATCTGGAGTTAGGTGGTGCCTAGGTTTGTAGTCTTTAATAAATCGTACTACTTTATTCTGAGCTACTTGTAATTTACATTTAAGCTGTTTGGTTAAGCCTTCATACCAAGAAGAGCACGCATAGTCCATGTGACACTGTATTAAAGAAGAGCAAAGTAACTTGCGGGAGTCGGTGTTCAAACTATTTTTATTTCTGTATAGAAACCTAAGCCTACTGTTAACTTTCGAGAAAATATTTTTCACTGTACTTTCTCCTGATAAGCAGTTATCCAATGTGGCGCCTAAATATTTAACTTCCTTTTTATTTTCAATCTTATGTCCATTACTAGTGACTTCAAACTTAGTTACCTTCTTTAACTTTCTTTTGGAACCAAACAAAATACTTTCAGTTTTACCGTAGTGAATGGATAGCTTATTATCAACCAACCACTCATTACAGGATTCTAGAACTGCACTTAACTTTTGGGAAATATGGATAGGATCTTTATGAGAGAAAATAAGAGCACTGTCGTCGGCATATAAAATGAGTTTAAAATCGGGATCTATACTACTTATCATATCATTTACATAGCATACAAAAAGCAGAGGACCTAATATACTACCTTGCGGTACACCACAGGTAATCTCTTGTACAGTAGACAGCGATTTGCTAATGACTACAGTTTGACCTCTGTCTGACAGGTAGGACTTGAACCAGTCTATAGAACCTACACCCATCAGGCCTAACTTGCCAAGCAGAATTTCGTGATCTACAGTATCGAAAGCCTTTTGTAGGTCCAACATTACCATACCAGTATATAAACCCTTTGCGTTATTACATCTAATTGTATCAGTTAAGTTAATAAGGCAGGTGTCTGTAGAATATGATTTACGAAAACCGGACTGAAGTTCATAGATCAGATTTAGCCTACTAAGATGTGCCTCCAGCTGTAGAAAAACAGAACGTTCTAGAATTTTAGATACAATACTTAAGATACTAACAGGTCTGTAATTACAGGGTTCTACTTTACTATTCTTTTTATACAGAGGAACAACCTTAGCTAATTTCAGTTCGTCTGGTACTACATTATCTACGATAGAGTAATTTATAATAAAAGTAATAGGCACTTTAAGTACTTCAGCACCATCCTTAAGAAAACGGGCAGGTATTAGATCTAGACCGGTACTTTTTGAGGCTGATAGGCTAAGTAGATTTTTAAAAACGAAATCCTCAGAAACGGGTTTTAAAAATAACTTTTCTGAATTTTGTAACTTTTCTAAATAAAAATTATTTAGAGTTTCGGACCCTATACTATATTTATTACTTGATAACGGTAACCTCTTAACTAAATTAGAGGCAACATTAGTAAAATAATTATTAAATAAATTACTAACTAGAGTATGATCATGAATCAGCTCACCGTTATCTTGCAGAACAATATTCGATTTAGATTTAAGGTTTTTATAACCTAAAGATTTTAGGGTAGACCATAGACTTTTTGGATTATCTTTATTCTCACTTATTTTGTTGTACAAATATTCAGATTTAGCTTTTTTTATTTCCCGTTGGACAAGGTTTCTATATTTGCAGTAATTATTATAATCAGCTAAAACACGGTATTTCCTAAATTTATACAAATAGTTATCTCTTTCTCTGATATTACTAAGAATACCCGAGGTCATCCAGGGCTCAGTGCGTTGTTTAAGACTAATTTCTTTAATTGGTGCTACAGTATTAAGTGCCTTTAAAAATATATCTTTAAAAACAGTGTACGCAAGGTTAATGTCAGCGGCCTTAAAACAGGGTTCCCAGTCAGAATTAACTAACAAACTTAAAAAGCGTTCCTTGCTGTAATTTTTCATAGACCTAACTGTTACTGTTTTATGATCCCCGAAAAAAGATTTTTGTGTCTTTCTTGTGCTAAAAACTATAAAATGATCGCTTAGACCTATAGGTAAAACCCCAGATTGAGAAATAATATCGGTATTATTACAAAGGATGTGATCTAGTAAAGTAGAAGTTTTACTGGTAATTCTGGTAGAATCTCGAATAATTTGTTTTAAACCAAACAAATTTAAAATACTTTGGTACTGTTTACAGATGGGGGATGCTTTGTGATGGTAACAGATATTAAAATCACCTAAGAAATATATTTCACAGTCTGACCTAAGATTACATAAAATTGTATTTTCAAAATTTTGCAAAAAATCTGATTGTTTAGGGGGCCGATATAAAGTACCGATTAAAATAGGTTTAGTTTTAGGAAGTAAAAGTTCCACCAGTAAAACTTCGTCACAAGTCTCTAAATCTTCCCTACGATTAAAAGCTAAATCACATCGAATGTAAGTACAGACACCACCACCGTGTCTGTCCCTATCCTTACGTAAAACTACGTAATTATCAATATAAATTTCTCCATCAGAAACACTATCATCGAGCCAAGTTTCAGAGATTGTTAAAACTGCTGGGTTGGATTTATTGATTAAAATACGAATTTCGGAAAGTTTTGGAAGCAGAGATCGTGCGTTTAAGTGCAAAAAATGCAGACCTTTTTTCTTAAAAAAATTAAAAGTTTCACTCTCAGCATCACTTGGAGTTTGTAGAGGCGATGTGAGAAATGAATCGTCGGTTTCTGATTCTAAAATTGTATCATGAAAGGGAAGTTCGGTAAAAATACAGCTATTGCAGAGAAAACTTGGTTCAAGATTGTTTCTGGTGGAGAATAAATTACTGCGTTTCCTACGGTAACATTTTAAATGTACAAATGTGTCACAACTCTCGCATTGGACGATCTTACTCCGAGAGTTTGTTCCTCGTTGACAGACGGGACAGTTGATCTTCGGGGCCCGCGTCCTGCTGGGTCCTGGGTTGGTCTCAATATCCCCAGCCAGAGACAGTAGACAGAGTTTAGCGATTAGGCCTCTAGATCGTGGAGAGGAGACCCAAGATCTTCTTCCCCGACGAGAGCAGTAGAGGCTAAATCCACTCGTCGACCACATCTCCGTCGATTCGGCGCGGCAGTTCGAAACGGTAGCGACAGGGTGTTCCGCAAACCAGTCCAATACGGGTATTGGGTGGGTTGCAGGGTTACCCCGCGGATCGGATGGTTCTGCCACAACGAAACGGCCCAGAACGATGAAAACTGTGGAGATTAAGAGCGGGGACATTGTGCTGTCTGGCTGTAGTATATATCCAGGGGAGGGGAGAGTTATTGGAGATGTATAGGGATTGGAATTACTGCGAGGAATATGCTATTTCGCACTCGATTTCTTTCAACTTAAAGAAAAGTAAAGTGATGATATTTTGTCCGAAATCACGAAAAGTAAGCCAAATGGCGCAGGTTTTTCTTTTTGATAGTGTACTTTCTAGAACGAGCATGTATACTTACTTAGGCCATGTTATTCATGATACACGAGATGACGATTATGATATTAAGAAATTAACTCGAGGTGTTTACGCTCGCGCTAACATGTTAATTCGTAAATTTATACGCTGCTCTAATTTAGTGAAAGTGAAACTGTTTCGTGCATTTATAACTCCGCTGTACTGCAATGCTCTCTGGTCACGTAGTAATTACTCATCAATTGTTTACAACCGACTTAGAGTAGCGTACAATAACGCAGCACGTAAGCTTTTCTCGATCCCGTTTGGTGCTAGTATGTCGAATTTCTTCGGTTGTAATAATTTACCATGTTTCATTCACATTCGATATAAATCAATTTCCAGTTTACATAGTAGAATTTCTATGTCTAATAATGTAATCATCAATTCAATTAGTTGCTATACATATTTTCATGGTTCACGAATTAATGATATGTGCGATTCAAGAAATTTGGTTTCATAGTTTATATCCCATTATCCTCCGTTAGTAATTTTCACTTTATAACTACATATTTATAATTAGTATAAATTATAATATCATATGTGCTGTAGGTAGATAGATCGATGTAGAATAGTTACAAATAGATATGGGCTGATTGTTGTTTGTATAATATAAATATCATGTTGCCTGCTGTAAATAATAAATAATAATAATAATAATAATTATGTTGCCGCCTAGAGAGACTGAGCATTCTGAGGCATAGCTCAAGAAATCATTGCCACGTCCAAGTAGTAGGATATCTGTCTTGTCATCATTCAAAAACAAGGGAAGTTCGTCAAGTTGGACTTTGAGGGCTTGAATGCAATTTGTTATCGAAGCGTTTAGTGCCAATGAGTCAAGGCAGTCGAAAATTATGAAGATCTGGTTGTCGTCAGCGTAGATGTGGTAACCAACATCAAGATTATCACATGCTGTAGCAATGGGCAGACAGTACCGGTAGATAAGGTACAGGATTGCTCCAAGGACTGAGCCCTGGGGAACTCCACTCCAAAGGTTTACAACTCGAGAAAGTTTCCCATTTATTGAAACTACGAATGATCTATCCACTGATACACAGTCTCGTCAATGCCGATATTATGAAGTGTGTCCAGTAATATGTTGTAATCGACAAGGTCGAAGGCGGCCGATTGGTCTAAGAGTATGAGAGCTGCGAATTTACCACTATCAATAGTTTCGAGTAAATCATTTTGTAATTTGCACAATAGTGTTTCTACAGAGTGACATTTACGATAACCCGAGACAAACTTTGGAATAATATTATTCTTATCAAGGTAGTCAATCAGTTGTAGGGCAGCATGTTTTTCAATGATCTTAAAAAGGAAAGATAAGTTTGAAACTGGTCTGTAGTTTTTCTTGTTTTGATGGTCGAGTTTAGCTTTCTTTAGTAGTGGACGGAGAATCGCTTGTTTACCATTGGATGGGAATTTACCGCGTTCAAGAGAAGTTGATGTTAATAGTGTTACTGACCATGAAAATGTATTGATTCGAAACGTTTATACTATGAAACTTAAGATTTTTTTTGCTGTTTGCACTCTTCCTAATTGGACTTCGGTTTCCCTCAGCTTCAACCCTTTCAAGTTGATGTTATTTTATGAACAACATAAATCCATTGCTCTGGGACCTTTTTTAGGATTTCTGAAGGGATAGGATCGGAGGAACACGTTGTAGGTTTCATGTTACTACTAATCTGCTTGGTCTCCTGTGCCGTCGGGTTCGTGAATTTTTCCCACTTCGAGTTAAAATCACTAGACGGATGAACTGGTACGGTGGGTGTCGCAGGTGGTGAGTCACGGAATTTATTTACCTTTTGCACAAAGAAATCGGCAAATTCATTGGCTAACATAGAGTCATCCTCTGAATCCGGGAGTCGCGGGGAGTTGGTTGAGAGAGATTTATATATATAATAATTATATAATAAATGAAAATAACAATTTTTTGTTTGACTTAAACACGTCGCACAAAGAACGAAACGCCGTTCGCCGCATAAGGCTATCCTTCCAGCTTAACGTCTAGATTCACAATTGGTGCAACACTAGCTATTTTTCATCACGTTTATTTTAGCAAATTTTATTTTACTAATTGCTCGAAATTAATTAATTATAATCTTTAATGCTTTACTTGTGTTGGTGGTTCAACAAATATATTAGTTTAAGGGGGGGGGGGGGTACACCATTTTGGTCCAAAATATGTCGAAATTTTTTTTATGGTCTATTGTAATGCACCATTGAATGGTGTTTCCAAATCTGAAAACCGCTATTTAATACCTCTTTTAGTTTTCAAGTTATGTAAATTTCCATTTACGGAATCCTATTGAAATTACTATTACTATGTATAATGAAAGGTCGATTATATCCAAATATTTTTTTCATGAAATTGTCAACTTCAAAACCCTACTACTTCTACAATTTTTGAGTAATTAGTCTGAAACTTCCTGTGGGTGTCTAGATAGCCTCCCTGCATAAAAGTATCAGGCAACTTTTCGAAATTTTTTGTTAATAAAATTTAATACTATTTATAAAAAACCTAAAAATTTGCATAAATTTGCAGCACCACCTAGCGGTGCAGAATTATTTTAACAAAATTTCGCCTGATAGTTATGTTGCCCCATCTTTGATCTATCATATAAAAAAACTTTCATGTGATTAGGTTCAAAACTGTAAAAGCCTTAGGGTTTTAAGCGCAACCAAGTTTTTTTTGTTGTTAACTAGTATTAACTAATATTAAATAGCGAAAAAAAAAACATTTCTGACCTGTCATGTAGAATAGCATCTTAGGCACCGATATGCCAAATTTTAGCCAAAATCAAACAATTTTGAAACGCTGAGAGTGATAAATCAAAGAGTTGTCCGAAAATGGTGTACCCCCCCCCCCCCCCCCCCCCCCCCCCTTAATGTTTAGTTTAGTTTAGTTTAATTACGCCAGTATCAATAAAAATATATCTCAAATCGGTTCTTTTTTTAGTGAGTGTCGACAACAAGCGAAAATAGTTGTTTCCAATCAAAGGCCGCCTTGCCATGGGTTAGGTTCCACACTGTGATGAGGTCGCCACGGATTCGTCTGTATATTAATGTTGGGAGTTTAAGCCTCTCCCGACGCTCGTAGTACGGGAGGTTCCTTAAGGATGGAACCAGTTTTTTAGCGCGATGTTGGATGCATTGTATTTTATCTATATCGGAACGGTGAAAAGGCGACCACATTGGAGTGGCGTACTCAAGGATAGGACGTAAAATTTACTTGTATAGCACGATAAACATTTGTGGCTCCATATATGTGAAGTTTCTCCTCATTACAGCCAGCACTCTTGAAGCAGAGGCGCAGATATTAGAACAGTGGGAGGAAAATAGTAATGTGTTTGAAAAAGTGACACCGAGGTCCTTGTATTGGGGGACAATTTCTAGTTTATTACCATCTAGATCGTATTCGGGGGGGGGGGGGGGGGGGAATCAATACTCTTACCAAATCTAACCACTTTGCACTTGTCCACATTAGGTAAGTTTCCAATCATTGGCCCAAGTACTCAATGCATTAAGGTCATTCTGTAAAATGGAAACATTATTTATGTTATTTATGTTATCTAAGACATGCAATAGTTGCTGGACTGTTGACCTCCTATGGCGTCCCCCGTATTGCGAGCAGTCAAACAAGTTGTTCAGTTCAAAATGATGTTGGAGTGGTGAACGGACGAGCTTCTCACAGCATTTTGCTACGATGCATGTCAGGGAAATGGGGCGGTAATTGTTTCGATTATGTTTCGGTGTTTTTTTCGGAATAGGGTTTTTCGGAATGTTACCTTAATATTTACATTACATATGGTACCATGTGTTATCGTTCAAAATATTTATCAGCGATATAATGTCAACTTACTTTCAGTTTATTGCAACTGTATATGAAACATAGATTTAATTGAAATGTCTGACTTACATTGGTGGTGGTTACCTTACTTTCAGTTTACGTTACCGGTACCTTTATTTTTCTTAATCAAGGACTACTTATTAAGTAGTCCTTGATCTTAATATTTGTATTTTCTACGGTACCGGTACCAGTGTTATCTATGTTATCGATTTTAACAATGCTAATTTAGAAATATATCATATAAAAAATATAAATAAAAAATATAGAAAATAAGAAAATAAATAGAAAATATATCATTCAATAATGGGGCGAATGAGCTCCAAACACTCAGGAATTTTAAAGACTGTCAGTAGGCTTACCGTACTGCAGCAGTAGTCTATGTGATTAGTACAGTAGTATGCCTAAATGGTTGAGACTTGAGATTAGTTCTGTAGTTCTGTAGTTAATATTACCTGCCATATTTCATTATAAACCGGTACCGGTAGTACTACATAATGGGCCGATTATATATCCTTTACGAACTCGCGTCGGGGTATTCGTTGTTTTATGTAACAGAAGCCGAGGAAGCCGGAATGTTGCTCCCTCAAGTAGAACAAGCGATAAGCAACCACGCGAAATTCTGCACTATCGTTAAATTCGTCGCGTTTTCTGCGTACAAAAACGCATTAAACGCCCTCGAGAACGTGAACGCTATATCAGAAGGAATTCTCCATAACGATCTGGAATTATTCCTTAAAACCTATTTGGCGTTCACGGAGGAGGGTTTATTGTTGGGCGTTGCGGAAAACAAATTAGCCGGAGTTATTAGCGAAACTCTGGGAGTTTCGTGTTTGACAACAGGCGCGGTGCCG
Source organism: Nemertoderma westbladi (assembly GCA_032718475.1). Lineage (NCBI taxonomy): Eukaryota > Metazoa > Xenacoelomorpha > Nemertodermatida > Nemertodermatidae > Nemertoderma > Nemertoderma westbladi. The sequence continues at coordinate 11,905 of JAUCBJ010008319.1, read as the reverse complement.
GAGATATTCCGAGGTTTACGGTACCACGGACACACCTACATCAAGGGGCTGACACCCCAGTCCTCGGATACTGCTAGACTCAGTCTGGGTCACAGTTACTCACGGAATAAAATAAAGTTTAACGTACATAAAGTCGACAACATGATTATACAGAGCATTAGTTTAATCGACCAACTCGATAAAGATATCAACACGTTTACGATGCGACTACGGGAATGGTATTCTTACCACTTTCCGGAGTTGGTAAAGATCGTCAAAGATAATTACTTGTTTGTCAAGTTGATACAAGTTATAGGTGACCGAAAGTCTTTAAACGATGATAGTTTAGCTCCTCTAACGGATGTTCTAGACACCGGAGATATTTCTGTTGACTCTGGGAAAGCCGAAGAGATTCTATTAGCGGCAAAATCTTCAATGGGAATGGACATATCGGATTTGGATCTGATGAACATTCGTCTCTTCGCCGATCGCGTTCTCTCGCTAACCCAATACCGTCGCGAGTTACACGACTACCTATCCAGTAAGATGACCTCCATCGCTCCCAATCTCACCTCACTGATTGGAGAGCAGGTGGGAGCGCGGCTAATATCTCACGCGGGAAGTCTGACCAACCTCGCGAAGTATCCGGCGTCCACGGTGCAGATCCTGGGCGCCGAGAAGGCCTTGTTCCGCGCGCTAAAAACCCGCGGGAACACCCCCAAGTACGGGTTGATATTCCACTCATCCTTCATCGGAAGAGCATCGGCTAAGAACAAAGGGAGGATCAGTAGGTACCTCTCAAACAAGTGCAGTATCGCCTCGCGGGTTGATTGCTTCTCGGAGATTGGTAGTGATGTGTTCGGAGTTCGGATGAAACAACAGGTGAGAGTTAGAAGGCCGCACTCAGAGTGAGTGTTAGTGGGCTGGGCCGCACTCAGAGTGAGTGTTAGTGGGCCGAACTCAGAGTGAGTGTTAGTGGGTTGCACTCAGAGTGAGTGTTAGTAGGCCGCACTCAGTGTGAGTGTTAGTAGGCCGCAGTCAGTGTGAGTGTTAGTGGGCCGCACTCAGAGTGAGTGTTAGTAGGCCGCACTCAGTGTGAGTGTTAGTAGGCCACACTCAGTGTGAGTGTTAGTGGGTCGCACTCAGAGTGAGTGTTAGTAGGCCGCACTTAGTGTGAGTGTTAGTAGGCCGCACTCAGTGTGAGTGTTAGTGGGCCGCACTCAGAGTGAGTGTTAGTAAGCCGCACTCAGAGTGAGTGTTAGTAGGCCGCACTCAGTGTGAGTGTTAGTGGGTCGCACTCAGAGTGCGTGTTAGTGGGCCGCACTCAGAGTGAATGTTAGTGGGCCGCACTCAGAGTGAGTGTTAGTAGGCCGCACTCAGTGTGAGTGTTAGTAGGCCGCACTCAGTGTGAGTGTTAGTGGGTCGCACTCAGAGTGAGTGTTAGTAGGCCGCACTTAGTGTGAGTGTTAGTAGGCCGCACTCAGTGTGAGTGTTAGTGGGCCGCACTCAGAGTGAGTGTTAGTAAGCCGCACTCAGAGTGGGTGTTAGTAGGCCGCACTCAGTGTGAGTGTTAGTGGGTCGCACTCAGAGTGCGTGTTAGTGGGCCGCACTCAGAGTGAATGTTAGTGGGCCGCACTCAGAGTGAGTGTTAGTAGGCCGCACTCAGTGTGAGTGTTAGTGGGCCGCACTCAGAGTGAGTGTTAGTGTGTCACACTCAGAGTGAGTGTTAGAAGGCCGCACTCAGAGTGAGTGTTAGTAGGCCGCACTCAGTGTGAGTGTTAGTGGGTCGCACTCAGAGTGAGTGTTAGTAGGCCGCACTCAGAGTGAGTGTTAGTAGGCCGCACTCAGTGTGAGTGTTAGTGGGCCGCACTCAGAGTGAGTGTTAGTGGGCCGCACTCAGTGTGAGTGTTAGTGGGTCGCACTCAGAGTGAGTGTTAGTAGGCCGCACTCAGTGTGACTGTTAGTGGGCCGCACTCTGAGTGAGTGTTAGTGGGTCGCACTCAAAGTGAGTGTTAGTGGGCCGCACTCAGTGTGAGTGTTAGTGGGCCGCACTCAGAGTGAGTGTTAGTAGGCCGCACTCAGTGTGAGTGTTAGTGGGTCGCACTCAGAGTTAGTGTTAGTAGGCCGCACTCAGAGTGAGTGTTAGTGTCCCGCACTCAGAAACACCAGGTGAGTGTTAGTGGGCCGAACTCAGAGTGAGTGTTAGTGGGCCGCACTCAGAGTGAGTGTTAGTGGGCCGCACTCAGTGTGAGTGTTAGTGGGCCGCACTCAGAGTGAGTGTTAGTAGGCCGCACTCAGAGTGAGTGTTAGTGTCCCGCACTCAGAAACACCAGGTGAGTGTTAGTGGGCCGAACTCAGAGTGAGTGTTAGTGGGCCGCACTCAGAGTGAGTGTTAGTGTCCCGCACTCAGAAACACCAGGTGAGTGTTAGTGGGCCGCACTCAGAGTGAGTGTTAGTGGGCCGCACTCAGAAACACCAGGTGAGTGTTAGTGGGCCGAACTCAGAGTGAGTGTTAGTGGTCAGCATTTAGAAACACTAACAGTGCGTGTTAGTTGGCCGCTCTCAGGTGAGATTATATTTTATACAATTGGTTGAACTCTGAAATACCAGGTGGGTTTTGGGGTCGCACTACTTCGAACTGAGAAACAACACGTTACATTTGTACTTCCTATTTAGTATTTACATCATGTAAATTTTAACTATCTATAACCTTATACAACAACTTACAACACGAATCGGTTTAATTGCGATTATTTCCTACATATGATATCATCTTCAACGGGGTCTCTTTGGTTAATTCCCGTTTTTATGTCTAAAACGAACCGAATTCTCTCCATATCTTTGTCTCCAGGTTGAGGACCGACTAAAGTTTTACGAAGTTGGCGACGCACATCCTACGAACGCCGAGGCCATGAAGGAAGCTGTGGAGGAGTTCGAGGCAGTTCTAGCCGAGAAAAGGAAGCAAGAGCAGAGAGAAAGGGAGGTTGATAGTGGGGGAACCGAGAAAAAGAAGAAGAAAAAGAAGAAGAGAAAGTTAGAGGAAGATGGTGAGGAAACACATGAAACTTTCGACAATACCGTGGGAAGTGTAGAGGAGAGCATGGAAACGAGTCAGGTTGAATCTGTAGGAGATTCTCTTGAAACCGATGGCCAAGTTAAGAAGAAGAAAAAGAAGAAGAAAGTTAAGGAAGAGCTTGCTGAAGAGATGGACGTTGAGGAGATTGCCGAACGTGTTAAGCCTAAGAAGAAGAAGAAACATCGACTCGATGATAATTGATACATCTTGGGTTTTGGTTAGAAGGTCGTGGTGGTTTCGTTATTGAGTCGAGTCTCTAAGCAATAGGGCGACTTTCCAGATACTTACAGTGTTTCACTACTAACTAGTAGTAGTGCATCAGCCGGTTAATAGTTGAACAAGTTGTATTTACAAGAACTATCTGTAACTCTATGACGAACTATCAATGAAACTCAAATATATAATTGAGCATTAAGCAGTTTAAGCACTGCTTACTAGGTATTAGAAGCAGCAGGTGTTGGTTAAAGGACTGTTTTATTATTTTCGATTTAAATACCTCTTGTCTTGAGGGAAGTTTATTGAAAAGCCCATATTTTGTTGATGATTTTTAATTCAAACTCTATAGCTATTTTTGGGATAGTAAATTTTGTTACTTATTATTCTCGTCGATTGTTTAACAGATTGAAAATAATAATAAATATTTAGAAGACCTTCAGCATTCAGCCACTTCTCCACTCGTTCTTTCAGCATTCAGCCACTTCTCCACTCGTTCTTTCAGCATTCAGCCACTTCTCCACTCGTTCTTTCAGCATTCAGCCACTTCTCCACTCGTTCTTTCAGCATTCAGCCACTTCTCCACTCGTTCTTTCAGCATTCAGCCACTTCTCCACTCATTCTTTCAGCATTCAGCCACTTCTCCACTCGTTCTTTCAGCATTCAGCCACTTCTCCACTCGTTCTTTCAGCATTCAGCCACTTCTCCACTCGTTCTTTCAGCATTCAGCCACTTCTCCACTCGTTCTTTCAGCATTCAGCCACTTCTCCACTCGTTCTTTCAGCATTCAGCCACTTCTCCACTCATTCTTTCAGCATTCAGCCACTTCTCCACTCGTTCTTTCAGCATTCAGCCACTTCTCCACTCGTTCTTTCAGCATTCAGCCACTTCTCCACTCATTCTTTCAGCATTCAGCCACTTCTCCACTCGTTCTTTCAGCATTCAGCCACTTCTCCACTCGTTCTTTCAGCATTCAGCCACTTCTCCACTCGTTCTTTCAGCATTCAGCCACTTCTCCACTCGTTCTTTCAGCATTCAGCCACTTCTCCACTCATTCTTTCAGCATTCAGCCACTTCTCCACTCGTTCTTTCAGCATTCAGCCACTTCTCCACTCGTTCTTTCAGCATTCAGCCACTTCTCCACTCGTTCTTTCAGCATTCAGCCACTTCTCCACTCGTTCTTTCAGCATTCAGCCACTTCTCCACTCGTTCTTTCAGCATTCAGCCACTTCTCCACTCGTTCTTTCAGCATTCAGCCACTTCTCCACTCGTTCTTTCAGCATTCGGCCACTTCTCCACTCGTTCTTTCAGCATTCAGCCACTTCTCCACTCGTTCTTTCAGCATTCAGCCACTTCTCCACTCGTTCTTTCAGCATTCAGCCACTTCTCCACTCGTTCTTTCAGCATTCAGCCACTTCTCCACTCGTTCTTTCAGCATTCAGCCACTTCTCCACTCATTCTTTCAGCATTCAGCCACTTCTCCACTCGTTCTTTCAGCATTCAGCCACTTCTCCACTCGTTCTTTCAGCATTCAGCCACTGTAAAAGCCTTTGCTGAATTGCCCCGTTATTTTTATTATCTTTTACATTAAAATACTCTGTAGTTGATTTAATAAGTGTAAGAGACCGTATTATTGCTGTATCGGTGTTTTTAGAGGATCTAAGACCTATTTCCTCCGTATGTGTACTGTGAAAGGCATATTTTATGATTCTATGGCAATTCGTGACGCAAAAGGGTGATAGCTACTCTTGAACAGTAGTTACTATGACTACGGTTAACAGCTGACATTCATACGTGTTGATTTCCTTTGTTCTACGGCGTCTCTCAGTTCAGTCAGCCAATGAGAGCGTTTTTGTGGCTCCTTGTACAGAGAATTTCCGAGAAATGACGCAATGCCTATGTGCAGTGCTTACATTCAGTCTTGAGCCAAAGAAAGAACGGCTTGGAAGTATTTTTGTGCTGTACTGCTTTTTAGTCGTACACTAGTAGGTTTAATTATAAAGGGCATATATCCTTTAACTGCAAACTGAATACTTGAATATCTCATGCCTATGTGCAGTACATACCGGTACTGACTTGTTGTTTTATACTGCTATTTGCTGTCAGTTCTTCATAATATGGTTGATGAATAATTATATTTGGAATAACGATAAATAACCCCGCAACCCAATATTCTTGATATACCTAAGGTAAGAGAGAAAGGTTACCAATAACGATTGTGACTTATGTTAAAGTGGTTTGAAGTGAATCTAATGTTATTTGATAGACCCTACATGAGTCAGCCTGTGTTCCTTTTATATGTGACTAAAATCAGTGAAGATTGGCAGATTAGTGTGCAGTATTGTGCAGCATAGTGTATGAGTGAGTCTGTTAAAGAAGCAATTCCTAAAGAATGCGCCATATATGTGGATTATAATTAAGCCATATCGTTGTGAGTAGTTTAAGTCATAACTCTGTTTATATAGATAAAGCGCCACGTCCTAAAGGAACTGTTAATATTACCGAAGGTGAATAATATTGTCAGAGATTATATAATACTGTCAGTCGAATAATACATTAGGCTTACATAGCAATAAAAATTAAACCGTCGAACCCAATCTCCCGGGAATATCCAGCGGGTGAATGGTCGCGCACGGATTGGTTTCGACTAGTGTAGTGAATCAAATACTTGTCATAGACTAAAAAGCGATTTATTATCTAGAAGACATTCTAATTTGGCGGGTTAAACTGCCAAAGGTCTGAAAGCGCGAACATTAAAGGATATAGCTTCTTTATTGCAGTAAGCAATAAAGTCGAAAGTACCGGTCGACCGGTAACCAGTAGGCCTGACTGCCTGATCATCCGGACCGGTACCTACTTCCGTATAAGTACAGCAGTATTATTCGATTTGATTATATATGCCGGTAGGTCTTAATAATTAATCGGGGACGCCTGGTTTTTATTGGGATTTTACTTAGGCCTATTTCTGTCAGTTTTATTTGTTTGTAGGCCAGTATTGAACAGAAGGCGTGTAAACCTGATCAGATTGTACAGACAATTTGTAGGCTGAGCTGTTGTCTGATTGCTGTTAAGTCCGAACGAATTGCAGTGTGTGTAGAGCATTTGTCCGATTAAGTACGGTTAGGAAGTAGGGGCAGTGAACACTGTAAGGTAAACCCCCAACTAAAGAATAAGTCGCACTACTGGGTTAGAGCGCATACTCCCTAATCATTTCGGAGTCTGCATGTCCTGTAGTTTATTTAGGCTTGAGAGTAGTCTGCCATCGTTTAGTCTGTACTTTGTTTGTGTAAGTCTGTACGGGTAGCGTATAATTTTATTTAAATAATTTGTAGGCTGGATAGTTGTCTGGCTGTTATTAGGTCTGAACGGATTGCCGCGTGTGTAGATCATCTGTCCGATTAAGTACGATTAGGCAGTAGGGGCAGTGAACACTGTAAGGTAAACCCCCAACTAAAGAATAAGTCGCACTACTGGGTTAGAGCGCATACTCCCTAATCATTTCGGAGTCTGCATATACCGTAGTTTGTTTAGGCTTGATAGTAGTCTGTCAGTGTTCGGTCTGTATTTTGTTTGAGTAGTTTGTACGCGTAGCGTAATATTTATTATTCAGAGTTTATGCGATTATTCGCAACATTCAAGTCCCTAAGTTTGTTCCTACAGTAATTGTGTTTGTTATACATACCGTTATAGTTAAATTAACCCCGGTACTACACGGGCTGCTCGGCGTAGGTAAAGACTGGTGATTTTGTGCATCGGTCACTCCAGCAGATGCCGTGGTTCTTTTAGCTGTTCAAGTATATTTAACTACTGATTATTTGTTATACAAGTACTCGTACCTAATTTAGGGTTTAGTGTACGGTGCTTTCCGAAGTAATTATTGTAGGCATTATATTTGTGTTGTAAAGTGGTTGATAGGCACATTCGATTAGCTCTATTAACTTCTAGGTAGGAACACTCCGTGATACATAACGTAGAACCTATAGCGATACGGCTATAGGTCGTCAGGCGGTGGCATTTTCCTATCTAGACAACGCAGTGTATTTACTACTACTTATTATTTCAAATACCGTAGTACCCTGTCCGCTGTAATAATCAGTTTTCTAACCCTTTGTTAGGCTGGTTTGTAGACTTCTTGTAAAATTACCCTAAAAATTCGTATTTGTGTTTTTGTAAAATTTTTGTGTTTATTTAGAGATTGTAATCTCACCCGAATTGTACGTAATTTGTAGTATTAAGTAACTTAGGTAAATTAGTATTATTTGTTTTAGTGTCCTGTACGTAACACTTCACTGAAAGCGCACCGCTTTGTGTAGTGATTACTCCCCAGAAATAATAACATTTATTTCAAACATTGACAAAACCCATTAAAACGGGTATATATATATTATAAATCAAATCTAACGATTTATAAATCGTAGGCCTACCATACAACCATTAGGTCTCAATATCAGTTGGATTACTGCTCAAATAACGGTAATAAAGTAAGTAAAGTAACCAAGTAACCCTTAAAATTCAGAAATTCAGTTATTTAAAATAATTGATATACCGGTATTTACAATAGGCTTATTATATTTATTTCTATAAATTTTAGGTTGAAATCATACCGGTATTCTGTAATTAATTCTAGTTTGTAATTATACTTATATATATACACTATAAGTGTAAACTGCATACCGGTATTTACGATAGGCCTATTATCTTTATTTCTATAAATTTAGGCTGAAATTATACCGGTACTTGTAATTAATTCTATTTCAGAATTATATATCCTACAAACTGTAAGCTGTATACCGGTATTCAGATAGGCCTATTATATATTTATATATATTTGTGCTAAAACTATACCGGTATTCTGTGATAAACCTAGTCTGTAATAATACTTATATAGTTATATATACTATAAGTATACCGGTATTCTAATATATTATATATATCACGCTACACTGAGTAGCAGTACCGGTAATTAATTACTAGGCTAGTAGGTAATATTGAGTTACTAGACTTACTCAGACTGTAATACAGCAGTAGACATTCAACGGTATACATAGTCATGTCTGATACTAAGCAGAACCTGTCAGACAGTTTATTAGATGTAACCATCTGCGACTCAGATAGAGACGTACCACTGTCTGGTCGTAAATCCAGTTCACCTCCCACTGTGAGGAAAGTCATCCCTCCAGTAGTAATAACAGAACCTAGGCTGGTCCAACATCGTAGGTCTATCATAGGCACCCGAGCTCAGGTCAAGCGGGACCAACAAGCGGCGGAACAGCAACAACCCGCTAGTCAAGAACTTCTTCCTCAGCGGCCCAGCAGCTCCAGTAGTGAGGATACTGTAGAGCTGACACCCGAGAGCGGAGCAGAGATGACGGATGCGGTTTATACGGATCCCCTTCTCATCCTTCCTGCAGCCGTGCTCGCTGGGTTATTGATCGCGGTAGAAGAACACCAGATCGATTGGGCGAGAAGTCAACGGTCAACTAGAGATAGCTACGCGGGCTACACTAGTGAAGAACTGAAGTCTATTGTCGAGTCGCAATGGAACTTCCCCGGACCCGGACTCCCGTTTGATTTATCCGAAGCGGCCTGGGAAGACATACACAGGATGGGAGTAGCCAAGGAAACCATCGATCCAGCTGTGTGGAAGAGGTCCGCAGCCGGATACGCACAGGGATTCTTCAGCTCTATGGAGCGAATAGAAAAGCAACTTTTTCAACAACCTCAAGGACCTCAAGAGCAGGGATCGCTGCTTTATCAAGTTAGAGAAAGAGTTCTGCGGATTAGGCTAATCTTATCCGCCTTTGAGGAGGCTTCTAAAAGAAGGCAAGACACGTCGTTGCAAGTTGCCGTAAAGACTTGGTTTCAAAGAGTGAATCTCCAGGTTCGAGGAACTGCTCAGTGGAAAGCTCAGCTAGAGGAGCGATCAACCCATGGAGAATCAACAGACGCTACTTTTTCCCAAGTGGAAAGTGAGGCGACGGCAGAGAAACCGCATAAGAAGGATGCCATTGATATCTATCTGTCAGACTATCAGCGTTTTGTAGGTGATGAAGAGTTGCGGAGAAGACTAGAGGGACTTAGCCCTAATAGTGAAGGAGCACAGCGTGTGCTTGACGCCATCGACGTGGATAGGTTAGCGGCTAATCAAGCTAAATTCGATGAACAACTCCGCGTCGTTAAGGTACAGGAAGAACAAGTAAAGAAAAAACGTATAGAAGACAGAAAGGCAGCGGCAGTAGCAGCAGCAGTGGCAGCTGCAGAAGCAGAAAGAAAGGCGGCAGCGGCCAAGGCAAAAGCGGCAGAGGCAGCGGCAGAGGCAGCGGCCGATGCAGAAAGAAAGGCGGCAGCGGCCAAGGCAAAAGCGGCAGAGGCAGCGGCAGAGGCAGCGGCCGAAGCAGAAAGAAAGGCGGCACTGGCAACAGCAGAGGCAGTGGTAGAAGCAGAACGGAGGGCATCTGAAGAGGCAACCCAACTAGAGTTGGAAATTCTTCAAGAAAAGCAGGACAACTTCAATAAACAGTTAACAGCGAGCAATATGCAGATGATGAGTCGATCTACTCCCAAGAGACAGGGGTATACATCATCTGAGGAAGGCGATACCACCGATACTGAAGGCAAGGGAAATAGATCTCGTCCAAGTAGACGTAAAAGAACATTCCACCGTCAGAAATTGCCTGATTTGCCTCCAGCTGTTAGAAGGCAACTAAATAGCACCAACTTGGGTAGTACAGAGCCCACAGACCCAATAATTAAAATAGAAAGACTCCCTACTATAGTAGATGAGCCTGAAATAATTAGGCCTGTTCTTGAAATCACCCCTTCGGTGATAGACATACCTGTGCTCCCTGAGACTACCTATAAGTTCCCTCTACATAGCACTAAGCTACCTGTGCCCCGTAGAACTGCCCGAGAGACAGTTCAGGTCCTGGACCCCGAGCGAAATATTCCGAATTTGTCGCCCGTTGTCCCTTGTCTGCCCGCTACGACGTTGGCGGATCCCGTTTCGGCGGTTGATTGGGTAGACGAGAGACGGCGGGGGATGGATATTCTCCTTGGAGAGATGAAGGAGAATCAGATACGCTCCTCCCAACAGGTCCGAGAGTTGGAAGGGACTGTCCAACATTTAAAGGGAACGGTGAGGGAAAGTAGGCTAGAGTGCCTAAGGAGGTGAGGTCTCTATAGGGGTGCTCTAAACAGGCGGCGGCGGACTCGTGAGGGTCTGGGGGCACGTTAAATCCTACTATAGTGCAGGGGAGTTACTGAAGGCCCTCGTGTCTTGCGAACCATGAATTAACATGGTGCCGTGGTACCGTCTAGTCGGCCTGTTGCCGTACTGCCAGTCCTGTACACAGTAGGGGTGGTGGCATGGCGTGATCTGTGGTTTATGTGGTCTATGTGGTAGGTCTATGTTTGGTATGTATGAGTTGACCAGACTCTGTACTGTCTCCGATCGGTTGCCAAAACGTGTTTTTTCCCAGGGTAGCACTATTGGAATGGAGGTGTTGCATCGGAATGGACACGTTCTGATGATTCTGTTGGTACTACTATTGGAATGGAGGTGGCACCCGGAATATCGGCTGCAAGGAGGGGTTGGTGTTGTAGTGTGGTCCGAGTGAATGATACTCTGGAATCTGTGGTTTGTGTGTGTACGTGGTATACGTGAGTGTATGTATGGCCACTGCGAGTGAGTGTGGGAAACCTTGCCGGTTGGTTCAGTCGCCGCCGGTTATTAGTAGGACCATATTTTACTGCGCCCCAGCATACTTTGTGCACACAAAGTTATTTTACCCTGTCGGTAAAATAAAGTACTCTCGACTTTTTATTAGTCGATACAATTTTGTCCCCTCTGATTTTGTCACCGATTTTGTCTTCCCCGATTATGTCCTCTGTGTGTGCGTGGTATGCGTCAGATTTTGTGTTTACCGTAGTGTACTTGATTTCGTGAGCATCTATTGAGTACACGTGTACAGTGACTGGTAAGTGGTGACTTGTTCAGTAGCTTTTTAGCTACAGACAGTATTGCCTTTTCAATACTGCCGGCGAGGCGGGTGAAAACGGTCAATATTCCATGTTGGGTAGCGCAAGCCCACATGGGACAAGACCGTCGGTTTGGCTCAAGGGCGACCTTGATGCTCGATCGCTATCGACTGGTCCACCCGCCGGTTGACTCTCTGAGTTGGCTCAATGTACAGTCAGGCCACAGTAAGTTGACAGTAGGCGAACTTTGATCCGCCGTTCGGCTACACACGACGAGCTGTGCCGGTGTGATCGGGGGATTGAAAATTGAACCCGGGAAGCATCGGGCTACCCTCCGGCCCGGTCTGATAAAAACGGAGTCGGACTGGCCCCAAGGGTAGTGGAAAAGCGTCCGCCTCGTGGGTGCGCCTCGGGGAGGAGCCCAGAAGGACGTAAGCGTGCAAGAAGTGCAGCAAAGTATCGCGCTTGAACGCGATAAATTAGTAAACACCCAAAAGGGTATACCACCACCCTCTGTAACAATGTGTCAACCCGTTAGGTCTGAAGTATCTCATGCGCAAGGTGTGGAGCCTACACGCATCTATACTGCTAGCGAAGTAGAAACTCCTATAGTGAACCCTATTAAGGGTAATTATAGACCTGTTGATAGTGATATTCCCT
>JAUCBJ010008318.1:0-23145 GCA_032718475.1 Nemertoderma westbladi | reverse complement strand
TGATACGGCAATAACTACCTTATCTATGTTGGATGGTAAGTAGGTTAATCAATAGCAATGCTAGTGGACTCAATAATCAATACAAAATGGAGGGGAAAGCAAAGGTAATAGTATAGGAAAGTTAGTTAGGGTATGGTTTCCGTGCGAGAGGCTATTTAAGATGAAGGGTTTATTGCCGTTATTGTGTGAATCGGTCTTCTAGTCAATCGCAGAATATTAACTAGAATTTTACCGGGACACAAATGAATTCAATTTATTTTAAAAAGATATTCGAGAGGGAAGTCGTTGATACATTTAGTTGTCAATAAACAACCTTAAAAGATAATCTACAAAGAATGTAATAGATTGAGAGCCACAGTTCGTTCCTTACTGTATCCTTCGAGACGTCTATGGGATCGGCCGAGGAAGACCTTAAAGTATACGAGAGGAGCGAGTGGGAGGAGTCGATGGCGAGCGATGTGGGAGATGAGTAGGAGAGGCGCTCGGAGATGCGAGACGGGGAGCGGCTTAATCAGTCGATCTTCCGACTTTAGGAGACCCATGCGGGAGAGGAGGTAGATAACCACGTCCTCTGGGTAGGAGGAGCAACGGGAGAGGAGCGAGTCGATACAGGGGAGGATCTCGTCGGAGGAGTCCTCATTGAGCGCAGCGAGGACTAGGGAAGGACTCTCAACCACCGAGTCCACTTCCTCCAATTGGTCATCGAGGTCTTCTAGTAGAAGTTTCAATAATTGGTCGTGGCCAAGGGCGCGGATGTTATCGCTTGTGGGCGACGCCCAGAAGTCGCTTACAGTGGGTGAATATGGGGGTTTTGAGTCCAGCTCGGAGCCCTCATCGTCGTTGAGTCCCACTAACGTCTCGGCCCGCCGTGCCGATTCGAACGCACACCCGATCTCGTCCGTTCCTGACACACAGAAGTTGTTGGCATTGAAGTCGATCGGCGCCAACGGACCGCACCCAAACAACGCCGTCCCGTCACTAACTTCAATCCCGGCCACGTCTGATCTCCCCGCCGCTCAGGTTCACCTCCCTCAGCTCGGGATGTGTTCCCCCATCGCGGAACGCCTCGGCTAGCCGTTCCGCGCCCTCGTTCGGACCAGACAGTCCCCTAAGTTCAGGGTCTCGAGGTTCCGCATCCGGGTCACGGCTTCCGCCATCGCCGCCGCTCCCACCGCCGTGAACGTGTTGTCGTTCAGGTTGACCAATCTGAGTCGAGGGTTGTTTAGGAACGCGGAAGCCAACGCCGATATCCGCGGTGGGTTATCCCGTTCTGCGGCAATTCCACGCGTTCCAACGTTCCCATTGCGTGGAACGCGTCGGCCAACGCCTTGGAACCTTCAACCTCCAGTCTGTTCCGTCCAGCTAGGAACTCACTCAACCTAAAAGAGAACGGAACTCGTAATTAATCGGTTATCATTGCATTGTCGGCATCGGTTATAATTGCATTGCATCTTGGCAACGTTCTGTCGTTATTGACGTTGTTTCATATGTCATAAACAACATTACGATTTTAACAGCAGCTGAGATGGCGCCGTTAAAGCCTGAAGTAATGCCGTTAACATTAATTTACTGGTAAGGATCAGGGATTGTAACTATACCTTGAGCTACAGGTATATTAGTGCTGTAAATAAGGAGAACATTAGCCTAAACTGAAAATTGAGAACAGTTACGAAAAGGAAACTACAAAAAGGTCACAATATTAATATATTTAAATTTATTTATTTTATTTATTTATGAAGAATTTACTACATTTCTACACGTACAGAATGTAGACAGTGGGTGGACGTGGACGGGTAGGCCCACTAGTCTGTTAGTAGTAGCATATTTATTGATAATTAATTCATCACTTATTCTGGTGACAGCGGGACAGGGGAAAATAGTTTCTATAAATCTCAAAATCTACTTTCCTTTTCTGCTTTTCACAAGATAAGTTCGTCCTGGACAGCAGAGTTGTTCAAGGCACAAATAGACCAACAGGACATGTGTGGTACGATACGGTTGGTAGGCCTACTTACCTCCACTCCAATCCCTCCTCCACACACTTCCGCCGAGCCTCCTTCAGACACCCGGCTAACATCCTCCCTCCGGTAACCCCCAACCCGGTGTTATTCAGATTCAATTTCCGCAACGAATAAACAACTCGACTCTTAAACAGATCCGTCAAGCCGACCATCCCATTGGGACCCAACGCGTTGTTACTCAAGTCGATTTCGGTTAGCGCCGCTCCTGCAAACGTCATCGCCTCACCGAGTTTGCCCAACGCTACCGGAATCTCTTCTTTCTGCCTTCCCGTAAATAAATCCGACCACAACAACCTCTCTAGACCGGGTTGCTCTGTAAGAGTCTCTGCTATCGCTTCCGCTGCTTCAACTCCTAAACTATTCCCGCTTAGTCGTAAAACTTTCAGTTTACCATCGGTGTCTCTAATAGATTGACAGATTGGTTCAGCGTCTTCAGATTTGTTGAGTTTCAGTCCACGACCATCGAAGGAAACCGAACATTCTGAGTGATTATCGGTACCGGTATTGATTACCGGTATTTCGTTATTATTGCTGGATCTGGATTCGGAATTCATTTTATGTTATTTGTCTGTTTTTTGCGTTGCGTCTTTCAGCCGTTCAGTACCGGTAGGCCTTACCTCTGTCTGTCTGAGTTAATGTCAGCTGAGATAAAGTGAACTGGGCAGCTGGGTGTAAAGTGAACTACTTTTATGAATTCAACTATAATTATCGCCTATCTGCCAGTCTGCCTATTGTCTGATTGTTGTCAACTTAATGCAGTAGGCGTAGGCCTAATGCAAATGTAATTTGCACACATTTAAGAAATGAGCAAAATGTGATATATTTTATATACCGGTACTAGGGTCATTCCACGAAAAAGGTCCCTTCCAACTTCCAGCTGTCCAGGGCGATTTTTAAAGTTGATCAATTGAAACCGGATTTTTTGCTACATTGCTGCATTGTAGTTAACTTGTTCTAGTTTCCGGTTTTAGTAACGGAAAGATCTGAAAAGTAATATATGTACCTTTTGAAGCCTGGGAAACTGAAACTTTGTGTGAAAATTTATGCACTTTCTGACTTTGGTTACCTTTTTAGATAAAATTTCATTAACTCTATGACCCCTCATTTCCGTTCCTTTCAACATTTCTGCATGGTACCTTTTTCATTTGTGTCATTAATATCTCTACTATGTGTGCCTATCATAAAATAAAGCGATTCTAATGTTGAATTATCAGCAATCGGAGATAATTAATCGCTGCTTTAAATGAAATAGAAATGTTACGAACGTGACTTTTTCTTGAAGTTTTGTAGGATGGCTAAAACGTCTGTCCTTATCTGATCTGATCTGACGGTATCTGACACTTGTTCCACCTTGGTTCAGAGCGCACCTTGGTGTAGTGGTTATATTGAATTCACATATCTCGGAGGTTCTGGGTTCAACCCCGGCGTGGGGGCCAAGGTAGTTTTCGTTTCGGCACGAATGTTTTGAAGGGTTTAGCGAGGCATCTCTGCCTTGCATCCTTAAATAGTAGCTAAATGAGTACTGGACTTTCTGCCTATGTCGACCAGCATGTGAAGTTTCCCCGGTATTACTGGGAGGGACCCTTATGGAAACGCGGTTCACCGCATAAGGCTATCCCTCCGTTTTAACGTTTGCAATTGGTACAGCTCATTAAGACTATTTTTAAACTTTTAATTAGGTAATCATAAATCGTGCTGATTAGACAAGCCCGATATCATAGACGTTCACTACACAGCTACACTATTTTCAGTTACATTTTTATTTACTTTCAGTTTGATCAGTAGGCCCTATCTATTACTTAAGTAATTAAATACAGTAGTAACTACACGTACACTATACACTATTATATATTATTTACCAGTTCCTTATTTTAGTGTTTAATATGTAAATTGTTTTATATTGTTAATCTGGAAAAAAATATCAAGCAATTAATCAATCAATCCCCTTAAACCCGGGGGGGGGGGGGGTGGTCAATATAACACCTCCCGCTCTGAAACTAACGATACTAACTAAAAGACTAACTGAAACGAACTAAAATGAATTCAAATAAAATAAGCTAGAAATCTTTTAAAAATTTGTTTTTAGCGGCTGGTGCCAAATTTTGGTGCCGGCCCATGTAAAGAATACCAGGATTTCACTTTTCGGTCGACTTTTATTGGAATTTTATATATGAAGATTTTAATTATTTTTTAATTTATCTTTATTGAGTGTATTATAGAGCTTATTTATGTCTTATAACCTGTAAATGTACTCATTCGTTTATTGTTTTGGTTATACCGGTATTCAGCCGTTCTGTAACCTGTGTTTTTGGTGAGAACCTGGTATTCTTCACATGGGGGTAACTGCAAAGTGAATTATAACGGCATAAAGTCTGGTACTGTATTCTTCACATGGGGGTAACTGCAAAGTGAAATATAACGGCAGAAAGTCTGGTATTCTTCGCCCATGTATAGAATACCAGGATTTCACTTTTCGGTCGATTTTTTTTATTAAATTTATCTTTATTAAGTGTTTTATGCGCGTGCGCGATGTCCTTTATTTTTTTGAGGGGGATGATCTATTGATCAGTCAGTCGGACGGTTAGTAAGAAGGAGGGTGTAAACAAGCCGCCGCGGTAACATAATCTCCTTTCCCTCAATTGGTGGTAACAAAATCGTTAATTGTTTTGGTTGGAAAACCCTGTCTCGGTAACCTGCTCCTTTCTCTTAATTTGTAGGTAAAACGTCGTTTATTGTTTTGGTTAGAAATTACAGCCGCTGTAACCAGCTCTTTTCCTTCAATTGGAAGGTAACAACAGCGTTTATTAATTCCCACATTCCCATATTCCTTCATCGTCTGAGTATAAACTCCACTGTATCAGCTGGCAATATGGGGCATAAGTCAGTAAGTGTTTCGTCATATACACACTATCACTATACTGTACAGTAGGCCTAGAGAGATACCCCTTCCTGCCTTCCCTTTAGATGTTTAGCGTAACAAACAACAATAAATATTTTAAATGTAATGTATCATTACTTAATTAATAATATTAATTATAATTAATATCATTAACTTTAACTATTAATAATGATAACTACTAACAAGAAAGATTTACGAAAATATTGCAGCAAAGGCTGTATTGTTTTTAATAAATGTTTAATGTTTCAACACCAACTAAATCTACGAAAGTTGTTTACATACCCGCCAACACATACAACACATACACAACACATACAACTTTCATACCCGCCATCCTTCATCCTATATCGCATTTTTAATAGGTGTAAATAAATATATAATAATAAATAGGTATAATAATATGCCTTTGTGCATTAGATGCATACCGGTATGCCTGTACTGCTACGTCATATGATGATACTGATACATAAACAGGCAACGTGAAACGTGATCCCCTATTCAGCTATTGGCTATTTACCTAACAGACAGTTAGGTAAATATTATATATCTTTCTCCTGATTGGTTATAGGATCAGATGCTGTCAGATCAGATCAGATCAGATCAGATAAGGACAGACGTTTTATTCTACCTCGAAGTTTTGTATATTGCTCAAAATCCCTTTGATTTTGGAGGCGGGAAATTTGAACTGTAAATCTGCAGGTTATCCAGAACTTATATTTAGTTGAGACCGTACTTCTGTAATCAACTGGGTGGCTGTATCAGACCGTTCCTTTTTGTTACGACCGTGACACTTTTGACCCTGTTACGACCGTGAGAATGTCACGGTCGTAACGTAAAAATTGTTACGACCGTGACACAATTAATTTAACCATTTGATAATTCTACAAGATATTTTAGAGTTTTTTTTTGCAATACCTTACAAAACAAGTTAGTTAGAAGCGTAGGCCTACTGAAAATCACGTTACAAAACATTCAAAGAGAACAGACTTTTCTAATGTTATCATGTGTCATTTTTTCATTGTCGAAAGCTGGTTACGAACGTGACAACAACTTTAAAACATTGTGAAAGAAAAATGAGTTGATAACGTTAGTTGCTGCTTGTTTAGATTTTGATCTCAACATATTAGAAAATTATCTGAAGAAAAATTTTTGTGGAAAAGTTATGATAGGGAACTTATTAATACCCTCATGTTTTAAAAAATGAGTCAAAAAGTTACGAACGTGACAATGGAATGACCCACTAGTAGGTGGTAGGCCTACTGTAGTATACATTTGTCAACATTAATCTAGTCAGCTAGTGTTTATTATGGATAATTATTCACATTTTTAATATCAGAATATAGTTCTGTAGGGGTCCTACGAATTACCCCAAAATACCCCAAAACACCCCAAAATACCCCAAAATACTCCAAAATACCCCAAAATAGTCAAATATTACCCCAAAATACCCCAAAAAGGCTAAAAAATTACCCCAAAATACCCCAAAATAAGCTAACCATGTTTTTTAACAGCGAGGGAAAGGAGCAGGTTACAGTGGCAAGTTTTTTTAACCAAAACAATAAACGAGAGTGAAGAAAAAATTTTTAATTATTTTGGGGTAATTCGTCATTATTTTGGGGTAATTCGTCATTTTGCCATATTTTGGGGTAAATTAAATTTCCAAAACAAAGGCTGAAAAAAAAGTATTTTGGGGTAATTCTAAACTATTTTGGGGTATTTTGGGGTAATTCTAAACTATTTTGGGGTATTTTGGTGTAGTTTTATACTATTTTGGGGTCTTTTGGGGTGTTTTGGGGTGTTTTGGGGTATTTTGGGGTAATTCGTAGGACCGTTCTGTAGTTCACTTTACCCCTTGAAATCTTGGCTATAGGGGGTAAAGAGAACTGTAATAATTAAATATAAAAAAAAATGAAAATTTGCCCTTTCAGCCTTTCAGTTAGGTACAATGGCCAAATCTGGCAACCTCAAAAGTTGCCACATATGGCAATGTTTATTGCCAAATCTGGCAACTTTTGGTTTTTCTAATTTTCGCACGCCCAGAAGCAAAATCGCATTTTGGTAAATAGTTAAGTGAAAAGAGCGCGAAATTTAAATATAATTGACCGTATAAGAAAAAAAATCATCGTCTGAATTTCACTTAGCAATAGGCCGAAATGTGCCTAAAATAATTATTGCCATTTTTGGCAACCATTAGAATTAAAGAAAAATAATGGTTGCCATTTTTGGCAACAATTATTATTGTGCAGCCCTGTCAGTAACCCTGTCATTGTAAATTACTTCAAAATTGCTTACTGCTTGCTTACCCTTCTGCCCTTGTCGAGTTGTGATGATTTATAAACATTATTAGTTGATGAAATGTCAGAATGTAGGCCTATTTGATATGTTGTTAATATGTTAATGGACAGATGGATGAGTCTGTAACAGATACCGTACTGGTAGACTGGTATGGTATACGGTATAGGCCCTACAAACAACAATCAACCACCTCCCCAAGCAGCGCCAGAGATTACTATCAAAAATGTCAAAAAAGCAAAAAAACTATCACCAGTCAGTCTGTGTTTGTGTTATTGACTCTCATTCTCACCTCATTTATTAGGATATATTGCTGTATTGGTTAGAACTTAGAATACAGGAATATGCCACTACTGGTATAAGTATAACCTGTATCCTGGCTGCCTGGCCCTACCCCTTTGCCTTTTTTCTAGGCCTAACATTAACATTTCAGGATCTAAGGAATGACCATACTGCCATAGAAGGACTTAATGATGCAGAACCATATAATCCATATTCAATGAGGTAGTTAAGTTGCCAAATATGGCAACAACGGCTTTATATAGTTGCCAAATCAGGCAATCAGAAATGTTGCCAGATTTTGCTTGGTTGCCAAATATGGCAATCACAATCATTGCCAGATTTGGCCATTGTACCTAACTGCCTTTTGTAATAATATATTGACAAACTTGGATTGGCAGTATGGCTGTATGGCGGATAGGCCAGCACGAGCAAAAGTAGGCCTATTAAATTGTGATGACAGCGGACTGGGATGGGAACCAACCCAAATCGAAAAATATCATTGCAAAGAGAAAGAGACAGAGAGAGGAGCCAAAAATCCAACTAACATTGTCCCTGGGTCGGGCAAGGAGCAATACCGGTACACAATCCTCTCTACTGTCTGACTGTGAGTGCCTCAGGGAAAAGTTACCAACCGCATACAGGCATATTGTATGTATGTATAGCGTATAGGCCTATAACTGTATAAAGCAGTGAAGGAAAGAATACAGATATATGATGAAGGGATGGAAGTTGGGCTACCAGGTGCCTTATAGAGTTATAATATGTTGTTCTGTTGTTACTGCATACTGGTACTGGCAAGGATGTATGCAGGTATGGGGCCGTCCAAGTATGACGTCAGCACATTAGTGGGGGAGGGGGGGTTGGGAAAATCTCATGACGTGCTAGAGGGGAGGGGAGGGCGTCAGCCAAAATCTGACGTCAGCATGTTCATTTATAGGTGCTAGAAAAGATATAGCAGAAGAGTAAATAATAATAAATAATAATAAATTAAAATAAATAAAATAAATTAAAAATAATAATATTGAATAATTTACAAGTGATTATAAATAATCTTCATAATATAATAGTTTATTACATTTTTTTTAATCTGATTTAGAGGAGGGGGGGGGGGGGGGGGGGGGGGTCAACGCCTATCTGATGACATCTGATTTAGGGGAGGGAGGGGGTCAACATTTCAGCATTTTGGGGAAAAGTGCAGACGTCATACTTGGACACACTTCACTTGGACTATGTAGGCCTAACTAAACTACCAGTTTTATTTGAATTTAAATTGTCTTTACAGCTTTAACTTGTTACCGGTATCCATGGGATTTGAAACTATTATCTGATTAGGCCTATCCTCATTGCTGCATTGATTATGGATTAGACCCCACTCCATGAGCTTTAAAAGGCTCATGGCGTTTTTTCAAAACATCTTAGATAGGCTGATAGGCCTAGTTCACTTTCCCCCTGGTATAGTATCAACTAACTCATATAACATATAATGTACTTGTACAATGTAGGCCCTATTAATTACATAATAACCGCAATAATCCCCACCCCTCATTAGTCCCACTATCACTGGGATATTGCCAACTCTTCCTAATGATTCGTTTCATATGGACCATCAGGTCAAACAGTAATTATTATATTATGAGTTATCTGGTGGTGGTGTCACGTTTAACATCGTATAATATATTTGTCATTTTGTTGAGATAAAAATAATGTTTAAGATTAAAACAATAAACTACGTATTATAACCAAACTATACTATGGCGCAGTGTGTAGTAACTAAATTTAGAATTTAGAAACTATTGCTATTAGATTATTCAGTGTTTTAAATTATATTAATATTAAAAATATTAAATATGGCCACGTACGACGTTGACGCCACAATCAAAAGATTGAAGGCCAGTAGAAGAGGTTTTAAAGCCAATTGCACACGTTCGGAAAACGTGCTCAAATCAGAAATCAATGAATTCGAGATTCTTGACTCAGATAACCGCGGCTATGTTGAGCTAGAAGCACTGGAGACTGCACTAAATAATAATGTTTCTGAGCGCTAATGAGAAATATGTATCGTGTCACAATGAAATATCGGAGCTCGATGACTCCGAAGATGTAGCCACCGAGCAGGCAGTTACTAATGCTCAGAGATCAGCCATCTATTACGCCAAAAATATTGCAAAAAAGCGGGAAGCAATACAGGGACATAGAATGTGCATAGAGACATCCAACATCTCTTCAGCAACACACGATAAGGCAAAGCCACGTCGCATGGAGACACCATCATTAAGATCACCTATAGACCTCAAGCTAGCTGATTTTGATGATTGGCACCAACGTTGGAAGGATTTCGCAGCAGCTACAAGGCTAAATGATTCAGATCTTGATGCACGAAGGGGAACACTGCGATCTGCGCTAGATCCCGAATGGACCAAGCTATGGACCGAGGGCATCATAGACATAAAACCAGATGATGACGTAAATACGATCGTCAAATTACTCAGGGTATATTTACGAGGTGAACGCCATGAACTGTTAGACTGTGTTGCCTTTGTACAACGGAAACAACAGCCAGGAGAAAATGTTACACAATACTATATGACACTTCAAATGCTAGACCGTGCTTGCGATTTTGAAGAAGTATGCGACAATGCCGACATACATAGGCATGATCGATTATTGACACAATTCGTAGCTGGGTTACGAGACTCAAAGTCCCGTCAGGAAGTGCTTAAAACACCCATGAAAAAGTTAACGATGCCAGATGTGCTTACATTAACTAAAGCCCTAGAGTCAAGCCAGATAGTTGACAACGAATTGGAAAAGCCAAAAACTTCAACAATGCTTGCACTTGGATCTGACCACAATATTGAAATATGCGCTCTCGGGAAATCATCTTATAAGACACAGACACAGACACATCAGCAATACAGGAGGAGCGATGTTGTTGACGGCAAATACACCAGCACCTGTGGAAGATGCGGTCGCATTCACGATATAGACAAATGTGCAGCTAAACATATCGTATGTTTTAATTGTGGTATCAAAGGTCATCTGTCTAAGATGTGCCACTCTAAAAGGAGGTCCGCTCAAAGCAGCAATCAATTTAATAGCATTTATGTAAAGACAACTTCATCCATATCTTCTGTGCACAATGGTGACTCACGGCTGATAAAACTTGAAACAAGCAATATAAATAATAAAAGCCGTCATGGCTTCTTGCACTGGTTAGCTGATACTGGAGCTAAGCGAAACGCTATTAGTTTGCAAGATTTAGCCGACTTGGGTGGTAATGAAGCCGTTGGTGGCATACAGATGACACCCGACGACGACATCCTTCTTGGGCCCGACAGCAAACAGCTTGAGTCACATGGAAAAGTGCAGCTCATACTTAAACTGAATAATAAGGAATACAACACAACTGTCCACATCTTAGAATCTACTAATTACCCATTGTTAAGCGCTGAAGGTTGCGAAGAACTTGGCCTCATCCCAAAATATTGGCCACATAATAGATGCGATGGATGTTGCAAGGAAGCGATATTGGCGTTGTCATTACAAAGACAACCACCCAAACAATTAACTTGTATCGAGAATGAAAAAGATAAACACGCCAAGCAACTATGTAAGGACAAACCAAATTGTTCTAAGGAGAGACTTATTAACGAATTCCCAGAAGTATTCGCAGATGAAGGCCCACTACGACCAATGGTAGGACCACACGCCACCCATGGACATCAAGCTAGAGGAGGGCGCAATCCCAACTAAAAAGTTCAAGCCATATAGTATCCCCATACATTGGGAAAAGCAGGTAAAGAATAAACTAGAAAAGATGGAGCTGGATGGTATAGTTAGAAAAGTACCCATAACTGAAACTACTGACTGGATACATCCAATGGTTGTGGTGGCAAAAAAGAATTCCACTGAGCCCCGAATAACAGTCGACCTAACTGCTCTAAATAGATATGTAAAACGCCCAGTACACCCAACCAGAACTCCGAGCGAAGAGGTAGCCAAGATACCTGGTGGGATGAAATTTTTTACAACAATGGACTCCCGCCACGGGTATTGGCAAGTTGCCCTAACGAAAGAAGCCAGCGCCTTAACAACCTTCCTCACCCCATAGGGAAGATACCAATATCTACGGAACCCAATGGGCCTATCAAGCGCAGGGGACGAACATGATTCTAGAGGTGATGATGCCTTAGATGGTATGGATAACATTAAAAAGGTCGTGGAAGATATTATCATATATGACTCAAATGAATCAGATCATGAACAGCACGTCCGTTCTATATTGAAACGCCTTAAGGAAACAGGAATTACCCTTAACAAACGGAAATTTGTATACGCAGAACCACAGGTCGAATGGTGTGGTTTCCTAATCAATGGAGACGGGTACACAGTAAACCCATCACTTACATATGCGCTCCGCAGATTCCCAGAACCAAAGTCATCAACAGACATAAGGTCATTCTGCGGTCTAATACAGCAGTTTGCTTCATTTACCACTGAATTAGCTGAATTAGCAGAGCCACTAACAGCATTGACATCTACTAAAACACCATTTGTGTGGGAAGCAGATCAAAAAAACGCATTCAAATCTATAATTAATATTCTCGTATCACCAAGGGTTCTTACTAATTATCGCCCAGGAGCATCATTTCGTTTAGAAACTGACGCCGCCCAAACTAAAGGATTAGGATTCGGTTTGTGGCAAGAAGAGGGGGGCGACAAGTGGAAGCTCTTACAATGCGGATCAAGGACACTAACTACAACAGAAACCCGATATTCAGCCACTGAAGTGGAACTGTAAAATGTAAAATTGACAGCTTCAAAAATGTAAAATTTTCCTTCAAGGCACTACATTCGACTTAGTAGTAGACCATAAACCATTAGTTGCTATTATAAACGGTAAAACTTTAGACCAAATTAAAACGCCTAGAATAATTCGTCTCAAAGAGAAATTAGCTAACTTCCGACTGAGAGCAATCTGGAGGCAGAGGATAGCGCATACAGTAGTAGATGTTCTGTCCAGACATCCCGTTGTACACCCAACTATTGATGATGACTACTTGGATTCTGACGACATCGAAGAAATGGTGAACACGGTTGTCGGCAACTCATCAGCAAAAATTAACGCAATACTAGCTACCGACCCTGCTGACAATAGAGCGGAAACCAAAAGTCAGATCAGCAATAACTCAATAAAAATAAACACCATCGATATGGCGTGGCAAAAGGTAAAGAAGAGTGCTGCAGGTGATGCCACATACTGTGAATTATTGAAAATTGTAACAAATGGGTTTCCTCAAAATAAACACCTCGTTTCTATTAATTGTCGCCCATATTGGATTTATCGTAATGCACTTTCTGCATTCGACGGCATTGTCATGTATGGTGAAGAACGTATAGTCATACCAGAAACCATGAGAAAAGACATATTACTCGGATTACACGCAGCCCATCAGGGCAGAGATCGGACACTCAGGAGAGCTAGGCAATGTGTTTTTTGGCCTGGAATTACAAACGATGTCACAACAATGGTCGCCAGCTGCAACGATTGCGAATTGAATAAATCCAGTAACCACAAAGAACCCCTAATGTTAGATAACAAAGCCAGCCACTCAGGTGAAGCAATAGCTGCAGATTTGTTTAGCTACGCCGCCAAATCATTTCTCGTCATAGTCGATAAATATTCAGGGTGGATCGATGTGTTTGATTGTGGACACGGTGGAGTTGACACATTCACAGTTCTCAAGAAATTTCGCATTTGGCTCGCATATATGGGTGTGCCAATTCGAGCTACCACGGACGGGGGACCGCAGTTCAGGACCGACTTCGGAAATTTCTGCAAAGAGTGGGGTATTCATCATGACCCATCCTCCCCATATAATCACGAAGCAAATGGTTACGCAGAGTCTGCGGTAAGAACTATAAAGGACATCATAAAGAAAACATCCCCAAATGGCGACATTACAACTAATCGTTTCGCCAACGCTTTATTAGAATTAAGAAATACCCCACGCTCAGATGGACTCAGTCCAGCACAACGTGTAGTTGGTAGACAAATCAAAGGTCAGTTACCAGTTCCAGAAAGAGCTCTCAAAAGAACCTGTGAAGATACGTTTGCTGTCGCTGACAAGAAAGTAGACGAAATTCGCTCGAACTCGAAGGAGTACTATGACAGGGGAACCCGAAATTTAAAGAATTTCCCAGAAGGAACACGCGTGAGAATACAAAACCCCCGGACTAAGTGCTGGGAGTTATTTGGAACTATCGACCGTAGCGTCGGAAGGGGAAGGGCCTATTCAATCCAGGCTGACAATGGCAGGCTCTATTGGAGAAACAGACGCTTCCTCCGGAAATTAAACAACGAAAATATTTCGGCACGATCCGAAGATGACATAGAGACAAGCCTAAAGACGAACGAAAACGAGGGTAACGATAATGAGTGGATTACAGTGCGTCGAAGTAAACGTTCACGGAATACCCCGGATAGACTGACATATTGAATTGAGACTCATTGAATTGACTGACTATTTCTCTAAACTAAACTCATTGTTGGGGTAAAGGGGGGCATGGTATAGTATCAACTAACTCATATAACATATAATGTACTTGTACAATGTAGGCCCTATTAATTACATAATAACCGCAATAATCCCCACCCCTCATTAGTCCCACTATCACTGGGATATTGCCAACTCTTCCTAATGATTCGTTTCATATGGACCATCAGGTCAAACAGTAATTATTATATTATGAGTTATCTGGTGGTGGTGTCACGTTTAACATCGTATAATATATTTGTCATTTTGTTGAGATAAAAATAATGTTTAAGATTAAAACAATAAACTACGTATTATAACCAAACTATACTACCCCCCAACATCTCATAGCGATAGCAGTGCTAAAATGCACAGCACAAAGACCCACACGGACCCAAAAAACAACCATTACACTATGAAGCAATGAGGCACCAACGCACTCCGACTCAGGAGATGTTGCAGAGTGATAAATTAATGCTATCAAAGTTAATTCTGTGAAAAATTATGCAAATATAAGGAAAGCACTGAGCCACAAAGAGCCAAAACCTCATTTTTTGGATAAATTTGGATCAGCTGATTTATTCTGACTAACTTTTCCCTGGTGATTTCTTATTGGTTAATTTGTAAACCATCTACCCTGCCCTATTCACCTACTAATGTTAATGATGGTAATAATATGTTTGCACACGGACCCAAAGGATGTCATATACTTTGCACACGGACCCAAAAGATGTCAGATACTTTGCACACGGACCCAAATGTTGGTAGATACTTTGTACACGGACCCAAAGGATGTCATATACTTTGCACACGGATCCAAAAGATGTCAGATACTTTGCACACGGACCCAAATGTTGGCAGATACTTTGCACATGGACCCAAAGGTTGTCATATACTTTGCAAACGGACCCAAAAGATGTCAGATACTTTGCACACGGACCCAAATGTTGGCAGATACTTTGCACACGGACCCAAAGGATGTCAGATACTTTGCACACGGGCCCAAACGATGTCAGATACTTTGCACACGGACGGACCCAAAGGATGTCAGATTCTTTGAACACGGACCCAAGAGATGTCAGATACTTTGAACACGGTTCCAAAGGATCTCAGATACTTTGCACACGGACCCAAAGGATGTCATATACTTTGCACACGGACCCAAAAAATGTCAGATACTTTGCACACGGACCCAAATGTTGGCAGATACTTTGCACACGGACCCAAAAGATGTCAGATACTTTGCAAACGGATCCAAAGGATGTCATATACTTTGCACACGGATCAAAAGGATGTCAGATACTTTGCACACGGACCCAATTGTTGGCAGATACTTTGCACACGGACCCAGATGTTGGCAGATACTTTGAATACGGACCCAAAGGATGTCAGATACTTTGCACACGGACCCAAAGGATGTCAGATACTTTGCACTCGGATCGGACCCAAAGGATGTCATATACTTTGCACACGACCCAAACGATGTCAGATACTTTGCACACGGACCCAAATGTTGGCAGATACTTTGCACACAGACCCAAATTGATTGATTGATTGATTTATTTATTTTTACCTATATAAACATATACATAATAATTAAGGCACACATAATTATTGTAATATAAATTATTGTAATATATATCAGTATATATATAAATATAATATATATATATAGGTAAAGGAGGGCAACCTAGTAGCATTGCTAGTGGACGGCTGCCCACCAGGGAGGGTGGATGGATATTTCAGAGGAAGGGAATGGAAGGAAGGATATAGTTAGATTATAATAGGGTTAGATAGGATAGGGTTAGGATAGGCTGGGTAGGTTAGGTGGATAGAGTAGGACATGATATGATAGGGTAGGATAGAGTAAGATAGGATAGGATAGGGTAGAGTTAGAAGTGCCGAATGAGTAAAAAGCAAATGCGGTCGACTGCGATTTTTGGCATTATCTGATATATTAATTAATTATCTATACATAAATTTATATTGTTATTTATTTGTGTTTTATAAATTTTATTTATATTAGGTATTTTTTATTACTATAATGTATTTTTATGGGTTTACTGGGGGATAATATCTTACTAGACATTTGACTAGTCAGTGATGTTGATGATGACTGCTTCGAAGTGTGACCCCGCGCCCGGGGTAGTTTTAATAAAGGCCCACTAAGAGTGAGCGTGACCCCACGCCCGGGTAGATTTAATAAAGGCCCACTAAGAGTGAGCGTGAGACCACGCCCGGGTAGATTTAATAAAGGCCCACTAAGAGTGAGCGTGACCCCGCGCCCGGGTAGATTTAATAAAGGCCCACTAAGAGTGTGCGTGACCCCGCGCCCGGGGTAGTTTTAATAAAGGCCCACTAAGAGTGAGCGTGACCCCACGCCCGGGTAGATTTTATAAAGGCCCACTAAGAGTGAGCGTGAGCCCGCGCCCGGGTAGATTTAATAAAGGCCCACTAAGAGTGAGCGTCACCCCACGCCCGGGTAGATTTAATAAAGGCCCACTAAGAGTGAGCGTGACCCCGCACCCGGGTAGATTTAATAAAGGCCCACTAAGAGTGAGCGTGACCCCGCGCCCGGGTAGATTTAATAAAGGCCCACTAAGAGTGAGCGTGACCCCGCGCCCGGGTAGATTTAATAAAGGCCCACTGAGAATGAGCGTGACCCCGCGCCCGGGTAGATTTAATAAAGGCCCACTAAGAATGAGCGTGACCCCGCGCCTGGGTAGATTTAATAAAGGCCCACAGAGAGTGTGCGTGACCCCGCGCCCGGGTAGATTTAATAAAGGCCCACTAAGAGTGAGCGTGACCCCGCGCCCGCGTAGATTTAATAAAGGCCCACTAAGAGTGTGCGTGACCCCGCGCCCGGGTAGATTTAATAAAGGCCCACTAAGAGTGAGCGTGACCCCGCGCCCGGGTAGATTTAATAAAGGCCCACTAAGAGTGAGCGTGATCCCGCGCCCGGGTAGATTTAATAAAGGCCCACTAAGAGTGAGCGTGACCCCGTGCCCGGGTAGATTTAATAAAGGCCCACTAAGAGTGAGCGTGACCCCGCGCCCGGGTAGATTTAATAAAGGCCCACTGAGAATGAGCGTGACCCCGCGCCCGGGTAGATTTAATAAAGGCCCACTAAGAATGAGCGTGACCCCGCGCCTGGGTAGATTTAATAAAGGCCCACAGAGAGTGTGCGTGACCCCGCGCCCGGGTAGATTTAATAAAGGCCCACTAAGAGTGAGCGTGACCCCGCGCCCGCGTAGATTTAATAAAGGCCCACTAAGAGTGTGCGTGACCCCGCGCCCGGGTAGATTTAATAAAGGCCCACTAAGAGTGAGCGTGACCCCGCGCCCGGGTAGATTTAATAAAGGCCCACTAAGAGTGAGCGTGATCCCGCGCCCGGGTAGATTTAATAAAGGCCCACTAAGAGTGAGCGTGACCCCGTGCCCGGGTAGATTTAATAAAGGCCCACTAAGAGTGAGCGTGACCCCGCGCCCGGGTACATTTTATAAAGCCCACAAAAAGTGAGCGTGACCCCGCGCCCGGGTAGATTTAATAAAGGCCCAGATGGAGTGTGCGTGACCCCATGCCTGGGTAGATTTAGTAAAGGCCCACTAAGAGTGAGCGTGACCCCGCGCCCGGGTAGATTTAATAAAGGCCCACAGGGAGTGAGCGTGACCCCGCGCCCGGGTAGATTTAATGAAGGCCCACAATGAGTGAGCGAGACAACGTGCCCGGGTGCGCCCGGGTTCTCAAAAGGTTTAGATTCTAGAGATATATATGTATTAATATATATATATGATATTTAATCCTGGAACTGATTAGGATTAAATAAAAGACCATTTTTTATATTTTTTTAGAATATAGGTTTACTTTTAATTACCCTATATGAATTGGGTAAAGAGTTCCATAATCGGGGCCCTTCGAAGGATAGAGATTGTTCCGCAACTCTTAGTCGAATATTTGGAGGGTGAAATAATCCAGATGCTGAAAAGCGAGTATTATAAGAATGGATTGAAGAAGCTCTATGAAATAGGGGAGCCAGTGGGGATGAAATGTTGTTATTTATATCAAACATTATATTGTACACCTGATATTTGTATAATTGTTCTAATGGGAGTATATGGAGTTGTTGATAAATAGGAAGAGATGAGGTCTGCCAATGGCTGAAGGTGATAACTCTAAGTACTTTGTTTACTTTGACTCTTAGAGGTTTCAGTAACGACGGAGAAGTACTACCCCAGACAATAATGGCGTACTGGATATATGGATATATAAGTGCGAAAAATAGCATTCGTAGGATGTGTGGCGGAAAAATGTGGCGAAGCCTGTAAAATATTCCTGAAGATTTAGAAACCTTTCTCAATATATAAGATATATGTTCTTTAAAATTTAGTTTACTGTCAATTAAAACTCCCAAATACTTTGTATATGATACTTTTTCTATTACAGAATTTTTAATTTTCACTTTTGGCAGAGCCTCCTGGGACAGGGATGAGTTTGTGAACAAGGTATATTCAGTTTTTTTTAGGTTCAGTGATAATTTATTATCATCCAGCCATTCAATAATATCAATAATGTCATGATTTACAGAGTTAATAAGTGTTGGTAAATTTTTTATGGATTTTAAGAGACTTGTATCATCCGCGAAAAGGGTTGTCATGAAATTTGATGCGTTTGGAAGATCATTAATGTATATGAGGAATAAGATCGGCCCAAGGATCGAACCTTGTGGGACGCCGCAGATAATTGGGAGGGAGGGTCGAGTTGCATCTGTCTATTGTAACAAATTGGGATCGGTTGGAGAGATAATCGGAAAATAGCTGCAGGGGGGCCCCCCTGATACCATAGCTGTTCAGTTTATTTACGAGAATACCGTGATCCAGCGTATCAAACGCTTTTTTAAGATCAATAAATATGGCGCAGGACGACATTTTTTTATCTAAAAAATCGCGTAATTTTTCTGCTATGTCTAAAATAGCATATGATGTAGTATATTTTTTCCTAAATCCGAATTGACAGCTATTTAATATTAAATATTTATCCAAGTAAGAGGCCAGCTGGACATATATTATGCGTTCAAACACTTTGCTCAATACCGGCAGTAAAGAAATAGGGCGATAATTAGTCTTAACCCTATTAGTACCGGGCTATAAAATGTTGTACAAATACCGGGGGGGGGGGGGGGGGGTCATATTCACCCCCCCCCTCTAAAATCTACAAATTTTAACGAAAACGTCTGATTTTTTGTTTGTACGTAGGTATCACTAGTCTGAATCCGACCGAAAAAAAAAATTTTCGAAAAAATGTACTGGGGTGGTTATATTGCAGCACCAAAATTACAAGTAGTGCACAATTTTCACAAAATTTGAAAGTTACATTTTCGGCTAATTGTTTTTCAATACAGGTTTTCTGGGGCGCAAAATACATTGGAAAATATTTAAAAATGATATGATTACTATAAATGGCTGTTTAGTCCTCTCTGCGTAGGAAAAAATGAAAAAAACAAGTAACCAGCACTTTTCAGTTAGAACACAAAATTTTTAATTCACTTATACGATGGTATAAATTCACATTTTCAGGTTTTCCGGGGCGCTGATTCTAATGGAATAGATTATCTAATATGCCAGATCATTGCTACGTCGTACTTTCCGGCGTAATATGGCAAATTTTGGTGCTAGCACCAAATTTCGCACCCATCACCAAAAAGTACAAGTTTCAGATGACATCCAGTGCTGTTTTGATTGATTCCATCGGATTCAGGACCCCCATAAACCCGTAAAACGCAAGAAACAAGATGATGCTATCTACTGATCAATTTGCTTATTTTCCAACAATTTGGTGCTGGCACAACAATTTTCACCCACCGGCGATAAATACTCGTTTGAAAACTCAGACGCAATTTTTACTGGTTCCATTGAAATTCAGAACCCTCACAAACCCGTATAACGCAAGAAACAAGGTGACACAATCAATTGATATATTTGATGATTTTCAAAATTTGGTGCTAGCACCACATTTTGCACCCACTTCCGAAAAATACAAGTTTGAGATGTCTAGTTCGATAATTATATATTCCATTGAATTCAGAACAGCTATAAACCTCTAAAAATCAAGAAATAAATTGTCAAAAGCAATTTTATCTATTGAATGGATTTTCAAAATTTCGTGCTTGCACCAAAATTTGCACACAGCACCGAAAAATACAAGTTTGAAACGCTTGGTGCAACTCGTATATATTCCATCGAAACCAGAACCCGAAAAAACCCAAATTTCGTAAAAAACAAGTTTCAAACAATCAATTTACAAAATTGACATATTTCAAAATTTGGTGCTGGCACCAAAATTTGGCACCCACCGAAAAAAACAAGTTTGAAATTTCTAAATCGATTTATATGAATTCTATCCAATTGCTAACACCAAAAAACCGGTGTAAATCAAAAATAGTAACCAAAGGATCCCAGATACTTTGCACACGGACCCAAAGGATGTCATATACTGTGCACACGGACCCAAAGGATGTCATATACTTTGCAAACGGACCCAAAGGATGTCAAATTCTTTGAACACGGACCCAAAGGATGTCATATACTTTGAACACGGAACCAAAGGATCCCAGATACTTTGCACACGGACCCAAAGGATGTCATATACTGTGCACACGGACCCAAAGGATGTCATATACTTTGCAAACGGACCCAAAGGATGTCAAATTCTTTGAACACGGACCCAAAGGATGTCATATACTTTGAACACGGAACCAAAGGATGTCAGATACTTTGAACACGGAACCAAAGGATCCCAGATACTTTGCACACGGACCCAAAGGATGCCATATACTGTGCACACGGACCCAAAGGATGTCATATACTTTGAACACGGAACCAAAGGATCCCAGATACTTTGCACACGGAACCAAAGGATGTCATATACTGTGCACACGGACCCAAAGGATGTCATATACTTTGCAAATGGACCCAAAGGATGTCAAATTCTTTGAACACGGACCCAAAGGATGTCATATACTTTGAACACGGAACCAAAGGATCCCAGATACTTTGCACACGGACCCAAAGGATATCATATACTGTGCACACGGACCCAAAGGATGTCATATACTTTGCACACGGACCCAAAGGATGTCATATACTTTGCAAACGGACCCAAAGGATGTCAAATTCTTTGAACACGGACCCAAAGGATGTCATATACTTTGAACACGGAACCAAAGGATCCCAGATACTTTGCACACGGACCCAAAGGATGTCATATACTGTGCACACGGACCCAAAGGATGTCATATACTTTGCAAACGGACCCAAAGGATGTTATATACTTTGCACACGGACCCAAAGGATGTCAAATTCTTTGAACACGGACCCAAAGGATGTCATATACTTTGAACACGGAACCAAAGGATCCCAGATACTTTGCACACGGACCCAAAGGATGTCATATACTGTGCACGCGGACCCAAAGGATGTCATATACTTTGCAAACGGACCCAAAGGATGTCATACACTTTGCACACGGACCCAAAGGATGTCAAATTCTTTGAACACGGACCCAAAGGATGTCATATACTTTGAACACGGAACCAAAGGATCCCAGATACTTTGCACACGGACCCAAAGGATGTCAAATTCTTTGAACACGGACCCAAAGGATGTCAGATACTTTGAACACGGAACCAAAGGATCCCAGATACTTTGCACACGGACCCAAACGATGTCATATACTTTGCACACGGACCCAAAGGATGTCATATACTTTGCACACGGACCCAAAGGATGTCATATACTTTGCACACGGACCCAAAGGATGTCATATACTTGGGGGGGGGGGGGGGGGGGGGGGGGGGTACACAATTTTGGTCAAAAATATGTCGAAATTATTTTTATGATCTATTATAATGCACGATTAAATGGTGTTTTCATATCTGAAAACCGCTATTTAATAGCTCTTTTAGTTTTCAAGTTATAACAATTTCCATTTAGGGAGACCTATTAAAATTACTATAATGAAAGGTCGTTTATCTCCAAATATTTTTTTTATGAAATTGTCAACTTCAAAACCCTACTACTTCTATAATTTTAGAGTAATTAGTCTGGAAATTTCTGTGGGTGTAAAAAAGCATAAAAGTATCAGACAACATTTTGAAATTTCTTGGTAATAAAATTTAATACTATTTATAACAAACCTAAAAAATTAGCAAAAATTTGCAGCGCCACCTAGCGGTTCAGAATTATATTCGCAAAATTTAGCCTGATATTTATGTTGCCCCATCTTTGATCTATCATATAAAAAAACTTTAATGTGATTAGATTCCAAACTGTAAAAGCCTTAGGGTTTTAAGTTTTATTTTTTTTATTGATGTAACTCAAAAAATTAACCCTCTAGTCATTACCGATGGAACAAAAACTTTCACCATTGGGATTCCTCCCATTTTTTAAAGATTTAAGTGATTACATTTTGAAATTAGCTGAAATACTACTGGAATTTATTAGACCTACTGTATTAAATATTACCGCGAAGTTTGAAGTGTTTTATTACACCATTTTTATGACCCGTAATATAGTGTCATTTTCTGATGACACGGACCCCCCCCCAAATTTTTCTACAAATCTTTATCATATTGTTTGAAATTTGAAACACAACTAGTTCAACTCAACGTGGTTGTTACCATGAAGCCGGAATTTTCGATTTCGCCTTTAAATTTTATTTATAAGCGTTTTAAAAAAGTGTCTTTTGCGAAATCGCACCCACTGTATCATTGCCATTCTTCACTTTAGTCGTAATTTTTTCACATCAATAGAAAGCTTGCGTTGAAAGGATTCCAAATATGTAGCAATATCTGAATTTCATTGATAAACAGCTGAGAAATAGGCGTTCAAAGATTGCAAGAATTATTGTTCGCTGCAAGCCATTTATTCTATTTAATAAATACACAAAATTCTGTATAATATATCCTCGGCAGAGTCCCTACAATATTTGCAAATACATTGCAATGACAACTCGTGGAAAGGGGTACCAGTTGGTCAGATGAGGTACTGGAAACCATGGGCGGTTGCCCCTAGTGACAATGTGTCAATTTCTCTGTTGTGAATCTGTTGTTTAATAGCGC
>JAUCBJ010008317.1:0-16896 GCA_032718475.1 Nemertoderma westbladi | reverse complement strand
TTCACTTATATATATAAATTTGTGATGTGGCATAGTCAACGAAGAAGAGATGGTACGTGTCATAATCATCGACGAATAAGAAAAGAGATGGAGTGCAACGTGGATGAATGGTTGGTTGCCTGAATAGGAAATACGTGAAAGAATATGAATCATAGGGTTGTGTGTGTAATAATCAATAATTATTATAATAAAAACGTGCAGTATATAATGTTAGTGGTGGTAGCCTTTCAATATGACACAGATGCTGCGGGATTGGTTAGGTTGAGTAACTACTATGCAAATGTTGTTTGTATACGTGTAGCTGGAAACGTGGTGGAATTTCAACACGTATCCTACTGCAGGACTGGTTGGATTGGTGACAGCCGCGGTGGAGTTGGCAATCAATATAATATCTGATGTAGTTGGTGGCCACGTTGTCAGCATATACAGTATACAGTGGTTGGTTGGTTGCGTGAATAGGAAATAACTATGGAAATGTTCGTATACGTGTAGCCGGAAACGTGGTGGATTGGTAGGTTGCTCGGTTGATTGGTTTGGCGACAGCGGTCGTGGAGTAACCGTGGTGAGTTGGCGATCGATTCGATATAATAGGGTAGTGTGGGGCTAGCCACACGATGAGAGGTTTGGGTACGCGAAGATGAATATGCTATGGTTGGTTGATGCAACGACACGAACCAATACTGACGGGAGGTAACAGCTGTAGGAGTAAGGAGGGCATCGCGAGGTTAGGCTACGCGTAGGTGATAGGCAGCGATTGGCTGAAGGCAACGACGCGAATCAATATTGATGGTGACAGATGGTCATTAAACACCTCGATTTAGCACCGGAATTTGGCATTTTTTAATTGCCTCCGAGATGTGGCCCGTAGCCCAGGCTAGGGAGGAGTTATTGGAGGGCTATGCTTCTCCTACTACTCACGCCAGTTTCGATTGCCCTTTTAATCACGATTTGGAAAGCGTAGATGAAATGATTACACTATGTTACATCAGAGCTTGGGAAGCGAACGCTGATTTACATTGTGATTCGCGCCATCGCTATTATCCTGGACGCGCTTACGAAGGAGTTTATGCGTTCCATCCTTATCTATTCGCTTCTGTCGAACAGAAATCACGCATATCGAGTTACGAACTACTGAAGCGCGTCGGAGAATGTATTTCAACCAAGTTCGTACGCAAATTTCTCAGGAGTATTAATCCTAGCGACATTCACTCCTATAACTTAATCAATTTTATCCGTCAGGATCCGAGCTATGGAGACTTATTTGTTAACTCACACCCCGAGTTACAGGAAGTATATCGACGGCCTTACGAATACCGAGCCCGCGAACGCGAGTTGGAAAGAACCATTAAACCCAGGAAGTTTCTGACTGCCTATGGTCCACCCACGGCTCTCGTTCAGACCACTCGTAAAGGACCCGTAAGAGCGGCTGTCCTAAAACGCGCTCTCAAGGCCGTTAGACCCCTCTCCCCCGACGTTGATGTCAACCAACCCGGCACTTCGACCGGCGGATACACCGACCATAATCCTACACCCTCTGATGCAATCATATTGCACCCTTCACCCAGGAGTTATAGCCCTCCTTGTAAAGTGGCTCGCCCCAAAGAGAAAAAGACTCTGGCTAGCTTTAAAAAACTGCGTAAACGCCGTCCGCGTAAGAAAGACTAACTGTTTAGAGTATTTACGTATATTAGAAACTGTGATTTTGTATATTTTATAGACTCAAATCCCATTTTCTGGGAGCGGTGTAAAAGCTTTTGTGGGACGTAACTGGCCCTTTTGCTTTGCAATCCAGTTCCCCCCCAGGCGCTGGAATACTCTAAAAAGCTCTCTAACTCGAATGATGCAAAGCGACCGGCTGATTGGCTGATTTGTTATACGAGGGGCTCTTTGCTATGTTCTATCGGCCAACCAGAGCTATAGCAGCAGAGTATGCAACCAGGGCAACCGAGCGGAGTGACTCATTTTGTGTGTTGGCCAAGGGCTGCAAAAATCCTGATAGTTCGGCATTTAGATATTCGTGGAACCTGTGGAATCTGGTGTTCTGCCAATGAGAGCTATTCCTCTCTGTGTAAAAAAGATACCTGCAACGGTGTTAGAGTCAGAGAGACAGCTTTTGTTACGGTTGTGTTGTTTCTATCTAGGCCAAGAACACCGGCTCTGGAGTCAATTGTTTTCAGACTTTAGAAGAAACATTAGTAGAGGCTTAGATTATAGAACGTATAACTGTTATCGGTCCAGTCAAACATTGTTATAATCTTAACCTACCGTCTTAATGCTTTTTACTGTTGTTATTATTTGTATCAGTTGGTTGAATATTATTATTTGGAGAACATCTATAAAGAACCCAAATTTCCCAATTTTCTTGATACACTACAGGTTAGAGAGACAGGTTACATATAGCGATTGCGACTTATATTATCGTGGTTTGTAGTGAGTTTAATGCTATTTGATAGGCACTACATGAGTCAATTGCTGTTCTCTTTATATATGATAAAATTCATTGACGGTCGGCAGATTATTGTGCCGTATTGTGCGTTACCGGTAGTGTGCATGATTGTGGCTGATAACAAAGCATTTCCTAAAGAATGCGCCTTATACGTGAATCATAAGCCTTATAGTTGTGTTTAGTATAAGTCATAGCTCTGTTTAACTAGATAGAGCGCCACGTCCTAAAGGAACTGTTAATATTTCCCGAAAGTGAATAATATTAGTCAGAAATTATTTATTAACAATCAATCGAATAATACAGTAGGCTTCACTGCAATAATAAAATCTAAGCCCCATCCGAATCCAGTCTCCCGGATATATCCAGCGGGTGAATGGACGCGCACTAGGCTGGCTTCAGCTAATGTTGTGTTTATTGGTATTAAATACTTGTCATTTACTAAAAGTCTATTTATAAACCAAAAGACATATAAATTTTAGCAGGTTAAACTGCTAAAGGTCTTCAAAAGCGCGTACAGTGGTGGTATGAACATCGTGCTAGTATCGGCTCGGGGTTCTCCGAGTTCAAGCGCATATGAATCGCATTGTCTTGCTCGCGCATACATCCTCCACATTTATAGAACAGTTCATAAATGGAGAACGCGTCCTTGGTCTCTGGATCCGCTCCTCGAGCACGTCTATAAAGATGCATTCCATCGAATTCGTCCCTAGCTGCAGGCAAGGGTTCACTCGCCGTCAAATATTGCAGCATGTGATATAATCAGCGTATCTCCGTGTCTGGATCCTCGCAAATGTCGCTAGCGTCACATAATGCATCGTAGGGGTACAATGCATTGAACTCTGTGCGTAGCTCCTCCGCTCTTTTGTTATAAGCATCCAATCGCTGTCGCGTAACATTCGGATCCTCCTTGGATTTAGCGAGCTTGGCCGTACTCCTAGCCATACTCTCAACTCCAAACACGTTAAAGTTTTTAGCTCAATATCGATTAAATGGCGCCTGGTGCTCCTGCTCCTGCATAAATCCCTGACGTAACTCCTTATACATCTTCTCCGCCATCATATACGCATATATATGGTTACATACCGTTACGTTTCTACTAGATGAAGCATAAATAGAGGTTAGATGTGAGGAGACTTAGAGTTTTGACGGCTTTTGGCTCAACTTTGCTCTAAAACCCCTACCCATTTGCCTAAGATTTCGGGTTTTGCGTGATTTCGCACTGGCTCCTAATCCAAAAAAAATGTGCTGATAAAAAATGAATTCCGGGTAAACTAGGCGTGAGTCTAAAATACTCACCTTTTAATCCCAAACTACTTCCCAAAGAAAATAGTGCAGTCGAGAATTAATTCGGTCTAAAATATAATAGTAGACACGACTACGTGGAACAAGGCCGATTTTCTTTTCCAAAAAATTTATCAGTAGGCTCGCAAGCCTTCCATCCGCTCTTGCCCCTCCCCAATTTTAATTTTATCCAACTGTATTCTAGAATCCGTCCACTGGAGAATCGTTTTTCTTAAATTTAAATCCAACTAAATGGATTTGTCTAATAATTTTTGAAAATTGTCTCACTCGTGGGTTCCAAGTGGAATTCCATTCCTACTGTACACACAATCCCGCTCCTATGTGATACATAAGGGTACTACCCTCCATGTTCACATATAAAGACAATGGAATTCCACCACTGTCTCTATCTACAGTGAAGAGGAATACAAAATGAACATACAGTAATACAAATTACTAAAATACGGTAAGTCTATGTGGCGGCCATCAAGGGTCCTACATCTCTATTTACTAAGATTGGGTGGAGATTTGTAGTCTCCTGTCTCGTTTCTAGTCTCCTCAAGGAGCACGAGACGTTGTACAGGCCTATCTACGGTACGTCAGTCAATAGTCCATACAGTAACTGTCCTTACTACTCCAGATGTAGGGTGCGTGGTCAAAATGACTCCAGTCAGCCAAAACCGTCTCTTCAGATTAGTTTCAGTCAATAAAACATGGTCACCTCGTCTCAAACATCGGGTATTAAGATACCAAGAGGTTCTGGTCGAAATAGAGGGCAAATAATGCTTCTGCCATATTTCCCAGAATTTGTTGGCTAGCAACTGAGTGATTTTCCAAGCTTTGTTGCCGTATCCGTCGCTATCGACAGGTACAGAAGTGGGCAACAATGTCGTCGGCGCCTGCATAAGCAGGTGCGCTGGTGTCAAGGCAAACTGTGAGTCATTATTGTCAGGGATCAAAGCGATTGGTCGAGTATTCAAAACCATTTCGATTTCTATTAACAACGTCGTCAGTTGGTCGTCTGTTAGTATGTGTTGCGTCGGTATTACTTTTGCCATAGCCATCTTGATTGAGCCAATCAGCCTTTCCCAAACGCCGCCTCTCCACGGACTGTCAGGAGTGTTAAAGCTCCAAACAATATGGTGAGGACGTAGTTCCTCTGAAATCTGGTTTTGATCCAACTTCCTTAAAGCTCTGGTAATTTCATTCCGTGCACCCACAAAGTTAGTCCCTCGGTTGCAATAAATGGATTTGACCAATCCATGTCTAGTGATAAATCGCCGTAAGGCTAGGATAAGGGCGTTGGTGGTCAAGTCTGTCACAAGCTCAATATGGACAGCTCTGCTGGCCATGCAAATGAAGATCAATCCCCAACGTTTTACCTGTACCCTTCCGCGTTTCGCAATTATGGGTCCAAAACAGTCTATCACTGACTCAGTGAAAGGGGGTATAAAAGCCTGTAATCTCGCTAGTGGTAGTTCACTCATTTCTTGGTGTCCTATCCTCTCGTGCACCTTCTTACAAATCATACAGTTCCGTGTTACAGAACTCAGTGCCTTGCTAGGCCTAATCAGTAAAAATCTCGATCGTAAGTGTGATAGGCAGTGATGTCTACCTACGTGTTTGAGTCGTACATGTGCGTCCAGTATCATAGCGCGCTGTAACTCATGGTGTTGCGGTATGATGATAGGATACCTAAAGTCAAGTGCAAAGTCAATGTTCTGGAGTCTGGACTTGTGACAAAGTAAGCCCCTATAGATAATCGGACTCCAACTCAAAATCGGTGAAGACTTGATCTGTTTACCCTGATTTTCCACACCTTCTTCGTCCAAAGAAGTCAAATTCGGTAAGTTGTTAATACCTAATGGGTGTGTACTAGTCCACTCCAATGAATTCATCGTGTCCTTACAGTACACGTCTTTTCTTTCCTATGGAAAGTCTAGTAGACAGTCTGGTGAGGCGTCCGGTGAACAATCTGGTGAACAATCTGGTGAGACATAGCGCGGAACTTCCAGCGAAATGTCCTGTCGTCAGTCCCAGAGAAAGTCTGGCGTAGCTTCTGTCAGAAAGTCTGGTCTAAAGTCTAGTGTACAGTCTGTCGAGATGTCTGGTGGAAAGTCTGGTGAGACATCCAGTAGACAATCTGTCGAGAGTTCCATAAAACAATCTGGCGAATAATCCGGAGAACAATCTGGTGAAATCTCCCGCGGAACTTCCGTTGAAAGATTCGTATGAATGTCTGGTCGAGAGTCTGGTGAGACGTCTGGCGTAATGTCATGTCTAGCGTCCAGGTCATCAGATTTAGTCCGTCCTTGTTTCCTCTTAACCTTGGCATTGGCTTTCGCTTTAGATTTGACAACTGTGTCGATTTTTATCTCAGCACCCTCCCGTATGGTATTGGTTGTCGCGTCAAATAACGGTGGCCATTCATCTGATGGTCATTGTAGGAAATCGGGTCCTCTAAACCAAAAGGATTTATTGTCCGGTTTACAAAAGTCAATCGGTAGCATCCCCCGTGACGCGATGTCAGCTGGGTTCAGCTTCCCTGGACTGTGACGCCAATCTTGTTTGAGCGACCGGTGTGATATTTCAGCCCGTCTGTTGGCTACGAAAGTCTTGAACTTGAATGTTTCATTGTTTATGTACCAAAGTACCAACGTCGCCTCCAGCTCGCGTTGAACTAGACTGACAATATCAGTGGATATCGTCCCGGCTTGCAGCTCTCCACGAGGTACAGTCATATACTTCAACGGCATTGTTCTAGCCCTTGAAGTAATGAGAGACACTTCGTAGCTATCCGATGTCACTTGTCGTCTAAGGTATAAAGTAACCCCCAGTCCATCCTTACTAGTGTCACTGAAGCTGTGAAGCTCTAAATCGGCAGGAAAGGTGTTCTGCAAAGGAAAGTATATCCTCGGTATGGTATAGTCTTGTAAGAACGTCAGTTGGGCTTCCCAGTCCCTCCATTGCTCAGCTAACTTTTCTGGGATGGGATCATCCCTTGCCAAATGCCGCGGAGTATGATCCTAGCATGTAGGATCACTGGACTAATGAAACACAATGGGTCATACAATCGACTCATGATCGATAAGCAAGTCCTCTTAGTGAGAGGTCTAGTCTGTCTGTTGGACCTTACACGTACCCTAAAATTGTCGGTGTTCGGGTCCCAACTAAGTCCTAATACCTTGGTCGTAGGTAGAGGTTCTAGGTCTAAGTCCATGTCATCTCCACTGCGATCCGTCGGGTCAAATGAGTTCACTAATTCGGGTTCGTTGGAAGCAAACTTCGTGAGGCGGAATCCGCCCTCAGCGAGACAATCTTGGAGTTGGTGTGCTACGGTCGTAGCGCACTCCAGAGTGTCACAACTCTTGAGGCCGTCATCCACGTAGTAGTCTCGTTCCACTGTCCGAACTACTTCTGGGTCAAATTGGTCTTGTCTGTCCAATGCTGTTTGCTTTAAGGTGTACATGGTGCAGTTGGGGCTGTCCCTGGCTCCGAAAACTCTTACCTGCATTTGGTAAGTTTCTGGCGGAAGTTCTAAATTTCCGTCCGGATACCAAAGAAACCTCAAACTGTCCCTGTCCCGCTCCAAAGCCTTAACCTGGTGAAACATGGCCTCTACGTCACAGGTGAAAGCCACTTTGCGTTGTCTAAAACGCATTAGAACACCCATGAGGTAATTATTCATATTCGGCCCATCCATCAGTTCGCTGTTCATAGACATCCCTTGGTAAAGCGCAGCGCAGTCGTTGACTACACACACCTTGCCAGGTTTGTCCGGGTGTCGAACAAAATGATGTGGCAGGTAATATGTCTGATCTGTGGTTACCTCGGGATTTAACATCCTAATGGCGTATCCCTTTTGAAGATACGTCTGAAGTTGCGCATTGTATTGCATATGGCGAAGTGCCGGTAGCAGAAATACTCCTTGCCTGATCAAATAACTCAGGTTCAGACAGGGGGGGGGGGGGGGGGGGGGGTACTAATGTATAATCTACAAAGCAAACTGGTACCGAACTGTCAGTATTGCGAATCACTAAATTATGGAACATATGCTGTCTGTACCTAATATGTACTCGCGTACTGACGAACGGCAATAGTTCACACCTGTAAGGGATACAGGTTAACCCAGGGATTTGCAGTACAGGTTCCTGACTGAATCTAGCTATCTGATCCTAAATTTTGCGGCGTCCCAGGACGGCGTCACGCTTACCCTGATCTATAGGTCTTACGTCGGGCAAGGGCGTCAAACAAAGTCTTACCTTCCTCGGAAATCGGGCGCTGCATGGCAAGGTGGAGTATTTCGAAGGGGCGAAGGGGGTGCGCGGTCTAATCTAATGTGGGCGCTAGCGTGTTGGGGATATCTTCCCTGCGTTGCTGACGGCCTAACGGTCTAGGCGGTCATCCTCCCAATGCTTGGCTGTCCCAATGGTGGACAAGTGTAAATATACATGTTCAAAGTTTACAGTATATTTAGGGTAATTTACAAAAGAGTTTATCAACCAAATTTACTTAAGTTCCAACAAGAAACTTAACAAATGTAACTAAAGAATGGTTAACAAGATTTGAGACAAGCAAGTGTGTAAGCGAATGATATTAGATAACAAGTGATAACCAAAGGCAAACCAGCCCTTATATAGCAAATCTGGGACATAGAATCCGCTAG
Source organism: Nemertoderma westbladi (assembly GCA_032718475.1). NCBI lineage: Eukaryota > Metazoa > Xenacoelomorpha > Nemertodermatida > Nemertodermatidae > Nemertoderma > Nemertoderma westbladi. The sequence goes on along the minus strand of JAUCBJ010008317.1, from coordinate 8,503 downwards.
AACCTTCCAGAGCATTCCATGGCCTCATATTGGAGCAATAAGATGTTCCATGCCCTATGATTGGCCCAACTCATCGTTCTATATGTTGTACGCACCTCATTGGCTTATCTAATTAGATCAAATGAAAATAAATTGCCCAAAAATGCAAATTTCACGACTGGGATTCGAACTCGTAACCTATCTGTAATGTAACCAACGCCTTAACCATCTGACCACTGCGCCAATAGACTTAGCTACAGATTTATGTGTACCAATATGAATAGGCATATTACTGACATATATGAGTAGGGGAGTTTGGTGAACTTAGTATGACGTATATTAATGATGTTGATATAAGTATGGATATAGAACAATCCAAGCATTAGGCCTAAGTGTACTGCATGACTGACAACTGACTAAATAGCAGAAGTACTACACATACTTCTTTCCTGCATTGTTTTTGGTTGCCTAGCAACGATACACTATGTTGCTGAGTTACAGTGCTAGGATACCAATACAGCTAAACTTGATTGCTTTTACAGCACTAGAGCATAGAAATAGTATTTATATTGTAGATATAATTCAATGGGTCTCCCTGTCTCCCGATTGTGTATTTCACAACTATAGCGGGTCTGTGAATCCATAGCACTGGGGGGGTCGGATATTGCGCCCAGAACGTGTAATTGATTGCGTCCGTTGGTCCGCGCGTTGTGGTGGGGTCGGTGAGACGATGTCGGCCCAGGTCGGGGGTGTCACTGGCCGAGGGGCCTCGGGCTCTGGGGCAGTGGGTGGAGCGAGTTGCGGGATAACCGGGGGAGGGCTGGGTAGGATCGGGGTGGGAGTGGGTGGTCCACCTTCCGAGGCGGTGCGTGGGTGGAGGAAGACGCGGTTGCGCCGCAGGACGCGTCCACTCTCCTGGCGGACCATGTAGTCGTGGTTCGCCAGCGCCTCGACGACCACGCCTCGTCCCGTCCAACGCTTGGTGGTAGCATCCTGGACGAGGACGGGTGTCCCTACGGGTATGACATGGAGGGGGCGGGTGCGGAGGTCGTAGGCTGCGCGGAGGTTGCTTTTAGTCTGTTCGGCAACCTCGTCGAGTTCCTGGAAGCTCTTCCTCCACTTGGGGTCGAATGAGTTGAAGTGGGCGGGCAAAGCTTCCTGGATATTGCGTCCGTAGAGGAGTTACACAGGTGAGCGCCCTCCATATCGTGGGGTGTTGCGGAACGCGAGTACACCCTGGGCTATAAGGTCGACGTCGTGGTCGGCGCCCCGGACGAGTTGCTTCATCGCCTTGACGGCGGCCTCGGCGTGGCCGTTTGTGCGGGGTAGGTGGGGCGACGACGGGTTTAAGTGAACCCCCCAGTTGTTGAGGAAGTTCTTCACGGCCTCGGATACGAACTGTGGGCCGCCATCTGGGTGGAACTCCAGGGGGACTGCTGTGGCGAGGAACAGGAGCCGGAGGTTACGGATGATGGCAGCGGATGTCGTATCGGAACCGAGGAGGAACAACGTGGGCCAGCCGGTATATTCGTCGGTAGCGACCATGTAGTTGGTGCTGTCGACGACGAACAGGTCGGCGTGGATCCTCTGGAATGGGCGGGTGGCCTCGGGGTTCCGTTGGAGGGGTTCCGGTGCATGGGAGGGCAGGGACGACTGGCAGGACTGGCAGCGTTCGATGGCGACGGCGATGTCGTTCAATATCGTAGGCCACCAGACCGAACGGGCCGCGCGTTCCCAGGTTTTATTGAGTCCCTGGTGGGCGGCGTGGAGCATTCGGAGGGTGTTGGACCGGAGCGCCCCCGGGATGTAGATCTGCGGCCCACGAAGGATTACTCCATCATGGACCATCAGTTCCTTGCGGTGCTGGAAGTAGGGCCGCATGTCGTCGTTAGCCACGTTGTGGCGGGACGTCGGCCAGCCGTCCCGGATCGTGGCGAGGAGCACCACGTAGATCGGGTCGACGGCACCGGCTGTCCGGATCTCCTGGAGGCGGGCATCGCGGTCGTCGATCGTCGGAATGGACTCGGCGAGAGCAGCGGAGACAATAAACTCGCGGTCGTTGTCATCTTCGGCTGCGAGGACGAAGTCGTCTGGAGTGGGTTTTTTGCGCAGGCAGCGGGAGAACGCGTCGGCGACGAGGTGGCGGGCCCCCTTCTGGTGGCGCGCGGTAAAGTTAAACCGCGAGAGGGCCGTCTTCAGCTTTAGTAGCCGATTGTTGGTGACTTGGTCGAGTCGCCTGTCATTTAGGATGGGTATTAAGGGGCTGCAGTCGGTGACTAGCTCGAAGTGGTTCAGCCCATGTAGAAAGTAGCGGCATTTATGAGCCGCCCAGGCCGCCCCGAGGGCCTCCAGCTCGGCCATCCCGGACCAGTTCGCCTCGTGTTTGGCGAGTGTTCGGGAGCCGCACTGGATGGTGAGCCATCGGTTTGGGGCTGGGTCCCACTGCCGGAGGAGGAAGCAGAGGCCGTGGAGGCATGAGGCGTCAGTCAGTAGTTCAGTCCGCCTGTCGGGGTAGAAACCTGAGAGGTATAGTGGACTCGACAGCGCGGTCCGGGTTGCCTCGAACGCGTTCTGGTGCTGCGGAAGCCAAACCCAGGCGGCCCTGTCCATGTTGAGACTGCGGAGGGGGTCGACGAGTTGGGAGATCTCGGGAGTCGAGTTTCCCAACTGTTGGACGAGGCCCAGGAAGGAACGGAGTTCGCGGCGTTTGGTTGGGGCCGGGAAGTGGCGGAGGTCGTCGGTGAGGGCCGGATCGATCCGGTAGTGCCCGTGACTGACGAGGTAGCCCCCGAACCGGACCTAGGGGAGGCAGTACTGAACTTTGTCGGTGTTCAGCGATACGTTGGCAGTGTCGCATGCTGCGAGGACGCGGGCGACGGCCTCCGGGTGTTCCTCGGCCGTGTCAGTGTGGATGATGACATCCTCCACTATCCGCCCGATGTTGGGGACTCCGCTGAGAGCGCGCGCCATCCTCGCGTTAAACACATCGGAGCTGCCGTGCCACCCCATGGGCATCCGCCGGTAGCGGAAGCGGCTGCGTGGGGTTGTGAAGGTGGTGAGACGGTGGCTGGCGAGGTCGAGGCCCACCTGGTGAAACCCTTTAAGACCGTCGAGAACGGTGAAGTAGCGGGCCGAGGTGGGAATTCTCGAGATGACGTGGAACGGAGAGGGGGAGAAGTAGTTGGGGCGAGATCAACCGTTATGCGGACTTTGTTGGGGTCGCTTTTCTTCCGCGTAACGACCAACGGGCTGAGCCACTCGCCCGGGTTGTTCTCGTCCCCGGTGGGCTCCAGGATTCCCATGGCGATCTGGTCGTCGAGTTCCCGGTTGAACGCGGCCTCCAGGTTGACAGGGATGGAGCGGTTCGTATAGGACAGGTTGGGCTGGGCGCAGGGGGTGAGGTTGATGGTGAGTTCCCCTCCCGCCATGACTCGGCACTGCCCTGACAGTGGGCGGGGGAAACGGCGGTGTAGGGCTTCCCAGTCGGAGTGGGCGGATGCTATTGGGGGTGCCGGAGCACCCGGTGGGGGTGACGGTGTGTTGGCGTTGGGTTTGGGTGGCCCAACCAGGACTGGTGGCTGGGCATCGGTGGGTGGCGGCGTGATTGGCTTGGTTTGTTCTATAACCATGTGGTTCGTAATTGCCGCCAAGTTGCCACCGCGGAGTATCGGACTCCGCAGTACTCCCAGGGTGAAACACACCCTTCGTCGAGAGGAGGGGCTGTTGCAGCCCGTCGAGCACCCATAGGTCGGTGGTGCACACAGTTCCGAGGGCGGTGCACTGGAGGGTGGCGTTAAATATCCCCTTAAAGGTCCACCCGAGGTGGCTCTCATTGGCGAGGCGGGGAGCCAGCGGGGTCTCGGAGTCCTTGTGGCTCGTCATCGGTTGGCCGTCGGGGTGGCGGAGGTTCTCGTGGCGGCCTCCGAACGCCCTGTAGATCCGCCAAGGGATGGTGGTCACGTTGGCTCCGGAGTCCGGAAGGACTGCAGCTCCGGGATACCGCGGGTCGGGTCTTTGGTGACCTGGAAGCCGATGGTCACGGTTTCGAGGGACTCGAGTCTCTCCGTGGCCGAGACGTCCGGGATGGAGTCCAGGTCAAGTCCGTCCAGGATCGTGGACCAGACCTGGGCGTTGTGGGCGGACTCGTGGTCGTCCCGTCCGTTGTCGGGTTCCTGGGTGGTGTAGTTAGTCCGTGGGTTCGGCGTTGGGCGGCTGCGGCACATTCGGTCGTAGTGGCCGACTTGGTTGCAGTGGCTGCAATGGGCCGTAGCGCCTGGACAACGTTTACCGGCCTGGTGTGGGGGGTAACCGCACTGAGGGCACTTGGAGGATGACTTCGGTTGTCGCTCCTCGTGGACCGGGCCCTGTTGGTAGCGCCGGGGTGCGGCTGTAACGCGGGTGACGGCGGCGGCGGGGTTCGAGGGCAGGGCGAGCGATGCGGCGTCCTTGCGCGCTGCCCAGACGGCTTGGGCGAGCCGCAGTGCGTCGCTGAGGGAACAGTCGTTGGGGAGACGGAGGAGTTGCTCTGTAACTTCTTTGTCGCCGAATTCCGCAGTGAACTGGTCCAGGAGGCGGTCCTCTTGGTGGGCCTCCTTAGTGGCGAGCGCGGCGAAGTCGCACTTGGCGGCCCGGTCCCGGAGGGCGACGAGGAAGGACTCCGGACTCTCCTCGGGGAGGCGGTGACGTCGGGCCAACTGCTGCCGGTAAACCCGTCGGTTGGTCCCGCCGTCGATGTGCCGCCCCAACTGATCGATGACGTCCTCCGAGTTCGCGTTTTGTTCGGTAGTAAGGGCGAGCCCCTTTACTACCGCGTTAGTGGCGCGAGAGAACGCCGTAGTGAGCGCGGCGCGACGTAGACGGAGGGTGGATCGACATAGGTCGTTGGTGACGGCAGCATCCCGGGGATTCGCCGGGTCGGAGGTGAGCAGGTTGAGGAGTCCCGATGTGGCGAGGAAGGCGTCCCATTCATCCTTCCAGAGGACCAGAGGTCCCACTTTGCCTTCTCCGACTCGATGTCGAAGGCGGGCGGGGAGCTTCGCAGGATGAAGGTGTGGGGGTTGCGTGGGTCTGTCGCCATGTTGTTAATGGGGAATAGTAGGAGTTCGTAGGTCCAGTTTATCGGCGTGTTTTGGAAGCACTGCGCCATGACGTATATGAGTAGGGGAGTTTGGTGAACTTAGTATGACGTATATTAATGATGTTGATATAAGTATGGATATAGAACAAACCAAGCATTAGGCCTAAGTGTACTGCATGACTGACAACTGACTAAATAGCAGAAGTACTACACAATTACATTACTTTAATTTAATCAAAATGCGTCGGATTTTAGAAAGTTTTTACGTTAAACTACAAATGCTACCTTATAGTGAAATAATCCATCACAGTTTGTAGCAATTGGTCTGTCCGCCTTTTTCAAGTTTCGCTTTCTTAGTTAGATAATTGGGAATAAGATGTGTTTTTGAAAAAGGTGGACTGGACACATGCACAAAAAACATAGATAATAGTCTGACCAATCAGAAACGTATTAAAGTAATGCTATATATACGTGATTGGACTGTCCACCTTTTTCAGGTTTCAATTATCTATCTATAATGGGCATGCTGGAAGCAGCTGAATTAAGAATGCTGTCGGTGTCCTAGGCGTATCTACCCCCCCCCCCCCCCCCCCCCCGCGCAGATTGCCCCCCTATAGACTTACAGTATAATAATTGTTCGCGGTATTTCAACTTTCCATAACGCGAGTTGAATATTTTTGTATTTTATTAAAATTGATTATTCCGATATTACTACTGGGTGCGGGACCATGGGTTTTGGGCACATTCAATAAACTGGGGGCGATTTATGGGCGAACTTTGGGGCAACTTACAGGGTACGGGAATAATTTCATAGTTATAAGGGCCAGGGGGGATGGAAAATGCAAGCAGTATTCAGGTTAGCCTGAGTACTATTAGGCCCTGGCCAACTTCCTGCTGCCTGTAGGGGTGGATTTGGTAATGTGCCAGGCCTAAAGGACAAGGACTGCCCTTAGCGGTCCCTGGCCAACGGCAGCTACTACGAGCCTGAAAAGGACTCGGAACGCTGACTGCTTGTGTCAGGGATTTGCGACGGGCACCGACGGCCCCTTAGTAGCCAAGCCGTTCTGGGTCTCGATGATCGAACCCCGGGGTTCGTGAGGGGTGGAGCGGACACGCGAACAGGTGGCCAACTTAAGACTGCCCCCTGACCTAAGCCGTACTGGTTCTCGATGACCGATCCCTTCGGGGTTCGTGAGGGGTGGGACGGACATGCGAAAGGGCTGGCCACAGGACTGGTTTGACAAGGACTGCCCTTAGCGGTCTCGGGTCAACTGCAGCTACTACGAGCCTGAAAAGGACTCGGAACGCTGACTGCTTGACTGTGATTTGCGACGGGAACCGACGACAGACCCCTTAGCCAAGCCGTTCTGGTTCTCGATGATCGTTCCCTTCGGGGTTCGTGAGGGGTGGAACGGACACGCGATGGGGTCGAAAGACAAAGGACTAGACTCGACTAGACTCTACTGGCCTACCGACTGTTCGGAGCAGTTTCTCGGCTGCCGAAGCGACTACGAGCCTGAAAAGGACTCGGAAAGCCTAGGTGGTTGGGTTTCTGTGATGAACTGACGGACCCCTAGCCAAGCCGTTCTGGTTCTCGATGATCGAACCCTTCGGGGTTCGTGAGGGGTGGAACGGACACGCGAACGGGTCCACCGACACGACAGACTCCTAGCCAAGCCGTACTGGTTCTCGATGACCGAACCCTTCGGGGTTCGAGAGGGGTGGTACGGATACGCGACAGAGTCTACCGACTGGACCGACCCTTAGCCAAGCCGTGCTGGTTCTCGATGATCGTTCCCTTCGGGGTTCGTGAGGGGTGGAACGGACACGCGACAGGGTCGACCGACACCGACACTACGGCACTAGGACTAGGACTGAGGGAAAATCTGGGGAACATTAGGTAGGCTAAAATTCTGAGCGAACAGCGGGTTATTAAATAATATACCGTAGGGATTTATATTATCGTGTATACTTATTGTGAATATTTGGTGTATATTGATTTGGGGAAGCCCAAAATTATTCTTAATCAGGTTTCAACAGGTTTTCAACTATAGGAAGTTACATTAAAGAGTATATCCAACTAATGCAGCTTTTCTCAACCGCAAACTTGCATCTTAGAAATATTCCCTCCCCACAATCAATATCCGGTGACTGGCCGGGGCTCGGTGGTCTGTTAAGTCACGTCTCCAGCATCGGCGTTTTTCCCCCTGGTGTAGGAATAACGGCAACAAAATTAAGAATAATTAATGCGGTTAATTTTGACACGGTGTCAAAATTAAGGATAATTACGGTCAACTTCAACTGGTGGAAGTTGAGAATCCTTCAATACTCTTCAAAAACTCTCTACGTGCTTGCCAGCACCCACTACGAGGAAACTCTGGTATTTGAGTTGAGACAAAGTCGTGGTTTAATTAAACAACAAACTCGATCTAACCAACTCGTAGTCGGCAGATCACAATTCGGGAGAGTTGTTAACAGGGAATGGAAGTATCGATCACACCCATTGATATAATTCAAGTTGAGCCAGGAATCTGGCACGTCGAAGTTGAGGTACAAGGAACGAACGTTGGACGATTCAGGATTACTGTTCGGGTGGTCCAAGCTGAGTACAATACCTACGAAGAACTGTTTTACGACATCGCGTATCTCGCCATCGACGAGGCGTTACAATGACCACAAATAACGTATCCGATACTGACGAGATGGATCACCACACAGACTCGGAAGCCGACGAGGTACCAAACGTCAAGAACATGACCCGTCGGTTAGGGGCTCTTAAAGGCGGAGTAACCCGAGCATATCAACGGATGGAGAAACAACTCAAGGGAGTCAAAACCCCCCTCAATGAGGTACAAACTCAGCTTCAAAGTATCCGAAATATCCTACAGCGGTACGAAAGAATGATACAGGCGTACCAAGAGCTCGTTCCCCCCACTGATCTGGAAAACTACCCCAAGTTGGAAGAACACGTCGTACATCTAGATGGGTTCCGCAAACAACACCGGAGGACCCTCAGCCTTGTGAGAGGCTATGAGGAACAGTATTACAAGAGAGCCGAAAGAACAGACGCGGAATCGGTACGATCCTCCAGCATCAGGACAGCAGTACATCGAAAGAGAACGGGGTCCGTTAGAGATCAGCACTCCAGCGCTAGGAGCGAAATATCCGGCTCAGCGCGCAGTTCTCAAGGGGCGCCGCCACTCCGAGACCAACTGCGAGAACGGAAGGCATTAGCCCTCAAAGCTCGGATGGAAGATGAGTATATTCAACTGCAAGCCGAGCAAGATGTATTAGCCGCCGAGACACAAAAGCGAGAGGCCGAACAAGCGGCCGAACGGCAGGCCGAACAACGCGAACAGGAGGCCGAACAACATAGACGAGAGGCCGAACGACAGGTCGAACAACGTAGACTAGAGGCCGAACGACAGGCCGAACAACGTAAACTAG